>BKZX01025068.1:0-13788 GCA_014362285.1 Fagus crenata | reverse complement strand
GATGGGCTGAGATTTAGAAATTTAGACTGTGTTTGTGGCAAAAGAGCATCAGTTAGGATTTCAGAATCAAGTTTAAACAAAAACAAATTGTATTATTGTTGTGCTGCCAACCGATGCGGTTTCTTTTCTTGGTGTTTGCCCATCAACCAACGAGCTGGCTGTGACAGAATGGAAGAGATATCACAAGCAACCAGTTCTAAATCCATGATTGATGCATCACAATTGCTTGATGCATCACAACTGTTACTGGACTTGCATCAACTTCAGTCAGAGATGCGTGGCATGCGTGATATGGTCCAACCAGTACATCGTGATGACATTCAATCGTTGAAGAAGTTGTTAACAATAGGACTTGCTGTAATTCTGGGCCTTATTGTTGTATTATGGTATCAAATTCAATAAATGTGTAGTGTAGTCATTACCACTTTTTGTAATTAGACAATATTTGGTTGAATGAATGAGGAAGCTTATGGAGAATGAATGTGAATGAATGAATGTAGTGAAATGTATTCAATGAAATGTGTTGTGTACCAGAAAAATGTTTATTTTAACATTTAAGTCTGCCCAGAAATTGTGGACAATTTGCATCAATGTGTGGACATTAATGTCTATATTGTCTTGCAATGGCCATGCAAATTCATGCAATTTGATGCACGTTAGAACACTAAACAGTCACGTGAACAGTAAAATTCATCCCCAGAAAGTGTGGACAATTTGATAAAAGTGTGGACAATTTGATAAAAGTGTGGACAAGTTTGTCCACAATTTCTGTCAGATACGTAAAAAGTGTTTTACGTGAACAGTGAACTCTTTCTGATAAAAGTGTGGACAATTTTGTCCACACTTTCTGTAAGATACGTAAACAGTATTTTATGTGAACAGCACACTCTTTCACAAAAAAGTGTGGACAATTTGAACAAAGTGTGGACAAAATTGTCCACACTTGAAGAGCATGGTAAACAGTATATGTGAACAGTACACGTCAGCAGTAACGTGAACAGTCTACGTGAACAGTGTTCATACTGGCCTGAAAGTGTGGACAATTTTGTTAAAGTGTGGACAAAATTGTCCACACTTTCTACAAACTTGCTGCATGGTACCATATTACCCAGAAACCTGCCTTTACCCAGAAACCAACCCAGAAACCTGTTTTAACTTAGCCAATTTCTGCAAACTTGGTTCAAAGTATACCACTAACATAACTTTCATAAAATTACTATATTCATGAAATTCACCATGACCTGAATACATAAAAAACTTAGAATAACCCACTAGCAATCACTCAAATACATATGCACTTCCATTATCATTGATTGGAACGACAAAATACATTAATTATCCACTCTAGCTAAAAACAATACAATCAATGGGTGTATGTTAATGAAATGAAAGGAGCCTACACTTTCTCTTTCCTCTTGCAAAAACAACAACGCTGAGGATATACAAGATTGAGACGGATCCTTCCATGATACAAAAAAACTAACTACCAACGCATCCTTCCGTAATACAAAAAAAGGAGGATCGTTTAACAAAAAAAAAAATATATATATATATATATATATTTACATATATCTAATCAAGGAAGGTTTAAGGCTTGGTCTTCGTTTCCATGAGCTTGAGTCTGTGACATTGACTGTAAAAGAAAACATGGTACAATAAGTATGCAATAACTAGGATTTAATAACCAATTTTTCCACATTACAAATATCTTTACCTCAGACACAAAACTCTGGGAAGGCATTGGATTTGTTAAGTGTATAACTCCATCATGTGAATATGGCATGGACACTGGATATTCTTACAATACAAAAAATATATATATATATATATATATTCAACCATAAGCCCCAAAATAACATCTTTGCTACATATGAATAATAACAATGCAAATCACCTATACTTACCATGTTTGATGTAGAGCAATCTCCATAAGCACTACCTCCAACCTAGGCCATCCAATCACAATTAAACCAAAATTAATAAACAATAATAGACTAGGATATTAAAAGAAGTGTGGTCTTTTAATTATGTACCCCAGTAGTTGATGTTGAATGAGCAAGATTCCTAGCAACGGCATTGTTCCTTTTCTTCTTTGGTTTTGAAACCGCTTCCTCCATTGATGACTTTAGCCGTTTCATCCTAGGTCGACCCTTACGCTTCACAACCGTAGGACTCCTTACAACTTCAGTCCTAACAACATCAGGAGCAGCTCCAACACTATTCTTTCTCTGAGACGAGGGTTGTTTACCACATGAACGAGAAAAGTTGTCTTTCAAATCAATTAACAACTTTTCTAGAACATTAAAATTCTCTACAGACTCAACCCCTATCTCAAGCACACCGATTGCTAGTCTATGTAACTTCTCGTACCTTTCCAAGACAGGGTTATGTTGTACATCATCTGTACAAGTGGAGACGTAAGTGTGTTTTCTTTTGATATTCTTTCTCCACCTGTCTAGTATATACCTGTCAGGAAGTATAGTCACACGTTGCTGGGAAAGCACAAATAAGGCATGCCTACATAATATCCCCCTAAACTCAAACATGCGACATACACAGCCAACCAAGCATTCAGAGCTATTGAATCTCACTTCAAAAAGCTTCCCTGGGCATGCTTCATCTTCAATCTTGTAATTGACTTCATCACTACCTCTAACAAGCTCATTTACTATACAACCTTGTCTCCCAGCAAATTCTAGTCGCACTCGCTTAAAAATCTCATGGGTGTAAGCTTCTTGGAACTGTTTCTCCATAGGAGATGATGATGAACACTCCAGCTTGCCTTTGAAACAGTCAAAATCTGATAAAATCTCTTTTTCAACCTTATTCCGCATTGCTTTCTCGAATTGCTCCACAAATACTTTCAAAGTTGTAGAGCTATGTACATAACCATCAAAAAAGGCATTCATTGATTCCGAACGTTGGGTTGACGACATTCCCGCAAAGAAATTGGAATTGAGAAATGCGGGAACCCATCGCTCCCGTTCCTCATATAACTTGGCCAACCACTCATTCTCCTCAAGATGATGTAAAGTGATGGTATGATTCCATTTTTCTTCAAACTCTTCCACTGTCATTGAATCATGCACGGCTTTAAGCAAATAATGCTTTATATCTTGATAAGCTTCCAATCCAGCAAGCTTCACTGGCAACTTCATCGTAATATGCCAAATACACCAACGATGAACAGTTTCCGGAAAAACTATTTCAATGGCCCGCCGCATTGCTTGGCATTGGTCTGTGATAATGGCTTTTGGAGCAATGTCACACATACTTTGCAACCATTGCCTAAATACCCACACAAACGAATCCGTGTCTTCACTTGACAATAACCCACAACCAAGTATAATAGATTCACCATGATGATTAACTCCAATAAAAGGGGCGAATGGCATATCATACTTGTTTGTTAGATATGTGGTGTCGAACGTGATCACATCATTAAAGGATTCGTATGCTGCCCTACTCCTCGCATCAACCCAAAATACATTTCGCACACGTAACTCATCATCCAAATCCAATGCATGGTAGAAGTTAGAATTTTTAGCTTGCATTCTAACGAAGTAATCGTGCAAGGCTTGTCCATCACCCTCCTTACACTTTAAACGACGTTCCTTTTCAAGAAAGTTGCGAACATCTCTTTGATTATACGTCATATTTTCATAACCCCCTGCTTCAACGACGGAAGCCTTAATACTACTATTTATCCTAACACCGGCATTGTCATTAATCAAGAGTTTCCTTCTTGTATCCGTGCTTATATGCCGAAAAGCAGCAAAATGCCTAGATTTACTAGGACTCAACTCATGGTTATGATCCTCAATAAAACTCAATATCCTCCATTTTTTATCGGTAATATCCGTCGAAGCTTTGATCCCAGCTTCACACGCATTTTTTATCGTCGACCTCTTCTTGGAAGGATCATCAACCGAACTACTGTATTTTCCCTCTCGGTTACACTTCAAGTTTACATAAGAAGTCTCACTAAAGCCCTTCTTTTTTCTTGAATTCCTTGTCATTGTTGCAAATCCTTTCGAATAAGCATAATGCTTATAAAATTCAATGACTTGTTGAAGTGAATCAAACTCCATTCCAACCCTTGGTTCAATCACTGAATTCCTCACACTCTCAGGTGTATCCTCCTGCATGTTTCCCTCAACAGGCTGTGGTAAATCCTCCACAAAACTATTACTCGCACCAAAGGATCTAACACCATCCATCTCTTGTGTACTCATGACTGCAACAACCTATAAGCCAAATACCAAAGTTAATTATAACATGTAATGTAAATTCTACCAAATAATTTATCATGTACCAATAATGATATACAACCTAAACCTAAAGTATTACATTGTGACTAGTATCAATAACAAAAAACATTCAAACACACCAACACACACTCACTAAAATTATCATTAAAAAATAACATGAAAAAACCCATTAAACATCTATAGCCATAATACAATAATCATGAATATTTTGCTACACCTAAAACAAGCATAATTTTTTTTTGTTTTTTTTCATTTTTTATTACACAAAAAAATATGTACAGATTATCACTAAAAATAAACTTAAATAATATACACAACTAACAAAAATAAAAAAGAGCAAAAAAAAAAAAACATACCACGTGAACAGTGTAGTCAATGCACCAGTGCAATGGACCTCCAAAACTCCAAAACTCACGTTAAATGCTGCTCCAAATCTCAAATGTTGGTCTCTGTCTCTGCTCCAAATGGTGACTTTGTTTCAAGCTCAAGCTCAAGTTACAATGGCAGCAACACTGTTTTACAGAAAAAGGTTTCTATGTTTAAGATACTGTTTCATTATTATTGGCAAAAAATAATAAGCACCAAAACTTAAAAAATCCAACCTTAGAACTGGCTTGATCTTCTCGGCTAAGTTGTCTTTTTTTTTTTTTTACTTTCTGCTTGCTATGGACGTGTGTTTCAGTTCAGGGAGTCAGAGTCATGCTGAAGAAGAAGAAGAAGACAGGCGGGAAAAAAAAGATAGTTGCTGTGGGCTGTTAGGTGTTAGTTGTGGGCCTCTCTCACGTGCTTTGCCATGCCCCATTTTTAGCCAAAATTTTAGTGTGTTTGGCAACAAAGATAGTGCATTCTTCATTAAAATAGCTGATTTTGCACCTATGGGACCCGCAGCACTGCTTGCTGCCGTGGCCCAGTTATATGCTGCCACAACCATGGTGTGAAAACACTGTTTCACACCATGGTGTGAAAGCAGCAACGCCCTAAACTATGCGACTCATTTTGTAGTTAGATGGGCCTTAAACTGTAAGGGTTCGGGAACCTTCCCAATCTCCTCTATTTTTTCAGTTTCCCTAGTTTTTGTAGGCTGATTTGCCTTTTTTCTTTTCTTTTCTTTTTTCTTTTTTTTTTCTTTTTTTTCTTTTTTCTTTTTCAATAATATATATATATATATAATTTATATTTATTCATATAAAAAAAAAAGAGAGAACAAAGACAAAGTTAGTAATAAGGAAAATATAATTTTAAGATGTTATAAAATGAAAGAGATAGAGCAAGAGAAATGAATAACATATATTCTTTTGAGAACTTTCTTATAAAGTGGTCATCTATAACCAGAGAGAATTCTCTTATAAAATTCTAAGATTTCTTATATCTCTTACAAAATTGAAACCACATATATATAGTAATTTAAGTGCACTATTCACATAATAATTCATGTTACTATGCAAATACTATTCACTCAATAATTGGTGTCAATAGTGTCTGCTGACACTCCTTGTCGACACTCAATTATTTAACTCATAACACCCCCCTTAGATAACCACTTACAAAAAATAAGCCTCGTTAAAACCTTGCCAAGGAAAAACTCAGTGGGAACAAAACCAGTGACGAAGGAAAAAGAGTACAATATTTTGTGAATTTTTAAGTGCCTTTGGATTGCCTAATTAAAACCTTGCAAAGGAAAACCTAGTGGGAAAAAACCTTAGAGAAGGAAAAATAGTACAATCAACACATATCCTTTAAAGTATTTACTCTCCCTCATGAGTATATAGATCTAAGGGTGTAATCGGTGAAGTGCGGTGCGGTTTTCTCTGGATTTATACATCTATACCTTATAGTGCGATTTTCCTATTACATGCAACTACACCTGCACGTGCACTCATGAAGGTCGGTTTTGGCGTAGTGCAGGGTGGTTTAGTGTAGTGCGGTGTAGGTGCGGTCTTGCGGTTTGGGCTAGATTCATTTAGGTCAAATTGGGCCAGCCCAAATGTCAATTTTAATATAAAAAATTCACATTTACAACAACACAAAAATTTGGCTAACTATAGCATAAAAATATAAATCATAGTTTCCAATCTTAATCTGAATATTTAAAAAGAAAAAAATTATAACATACATATCTTATAGAATGAATTATAATTTCCAATCTCAACCTGCACATATATACCATTCTTATACAAATATAATCCAATCTCAACCTTCACATACCATTAGCATACAAATATAACATAACATCACCTACATATACTATTAGTATATAAGTATAACATACTCTAGATGTAATCGGTGAAGTGCAGTGCGGTTTTCTCTGGATTTATGCACCTACACCTTATAGTGTGATTTTCCTATTACACGCACCTGTACATGCACCTATTAAGATCGGTTGCGGTGTGATTTGATACGGTTCTTGCGATTTTCTCGATTGTGTTGGTGAAGCTTACGCCCCTACATAGATCTTCAATTGTCAATAATAAAAAAAAAAAAATCCCTGACGCATGCCAATATTATGAATAATCTTCTTGAATGTCGAAGTTGGCTAAGTTGTCAATTGATGATCATATCTGCTTGACATCAATATCACCGCTCTTCTGGAGTTTATGTGTATAAAAGAATATTAGGTGAGATGTGTTTGTTTCATGAATTTCTACATCTTTATTCGCTTGATAAATCTTCATGCAATAGCATTGTTGTCACAAGTGAATAGTATTTTGTTTCTGATCGTCATTGGTATGAATCAGAAAGATATCACGCGACTGTATTTCCCATTAACTGTGGATTTGATTTATAAGTTCAAGTACAATTTGTAAAATACATCAGAGTATCAATTGCACTAATATATGGTACTTCAAGACCAAGAATTTCTTCATCCTCTTCTTGACGGCGAAAATGGTCATTCTTAACATCAAGTGACCAATCAACCATTGGAGTATTCAAAGGATAAGTTTTATTCATATGAAAGTGCTTTAGGACTTCTCTGTATTTATTGACTGGTGAACAAAAATTCCATTTGGAAAGTGTTCAACTTGCAAGTCAAGACAATTTTTTTTGTTTTACACAGATTTTTCACCTCAAGCTCATTCTTTAAATGATTGGTGGTTTTGTGAACTCTTCAGGAGTTTCTACAACATATACCGCAATAATAGCAAATCAGGATTCTCATTCCTTAATGCATGGACAAATATGGATTTTTCTTAAATCTTTCTTTAAATAAATATTCGCTAAAACTACTGTACCACATGCACCGAGATTGCTTTAAACCATATATGAATTTTTGTTACTTGGTAGAATATATGCTTCAGGCATTTTATATCCTTAAGGGATTTTTAAATTTTATGCTTCATACATTCTATATCCTTCAAGAATTTTAAATTATATGCTTCAAAAATCTTTGTTACTTAGTAGAATATATCCTTCAGAAATTATATGCTTCAAGCATTTCATATCTTTTAGAGACATTCAATAATTCATATAGATATGCGCATATCCAATCTTTCTATAACTACCAAGCTAATCAAAATTCTGAATGGAATTGTATCCATTACAGGAGCATATATTTCTTTATAATTATATTAGATTTCTGCAAGAAACCTTATTACATAAGTCATACTTTGTACTTCATAGTACAAATACCCACATGTATTTAAACAAGCATTACACCTTTAGGTGTATGGACTACAGGTCCAGATATTTCATATTTTACTTATGAGTTTAGCTCTATTTAAATTCCACATTGGCCAATCATTTCTATGTCGACATTTTTCGACGGTTTGTGGTTCAAATTCACCATCATTACTTCTAATAATGTTAAGAACAAATATATTGTCAACAACAAATTTATTTATATCTCATATTTCTCTTGTATTTAAATAATATATTGAGATCTCGTAATTTCAGGTACCTATTTCTCTTCAGGAGATAATTCTTCAGGAGATTCCATTTCAGGGGATAACTTTTCAAGAGTTTCTTCTTCAGGAGGTTTGTTTTCAGGAGATATGTATACAATTTTGGATAGATTAATTACCTTGTTACCTGTTTCATGGGTATAACCTCTTCAGGGGTTGCAACTTGCTTTTCTTATGTTTTCCTCTTCTGGGAAATCTTATCTTTAGTACTGACAAAACTTTCACGCTCCAAGCTTGTTTTAGATACACTTACTGTTATATCAATTAATTTACCTTCAGGGAATTCAATCTCTACTGGGGTATTAGTAGTTAAAAAATGGGATTTCAAATTTTCTTATTGTCAGTGAACGCATATAATAATTGGTTTGCAATACCTTACAAACAAATAATTCTGTGAACTTACAGTTCACACTGATTTGTGTAAGGATCAAGATAAGATAGTTTTGTCATGCTTCTAGCAACGAATTTTCTCCCCCTAATGGTGGGGAGACTATGATTATATAAAATAAAATTTATATCAAAATATAATCAACTAAATATCATAAATTCAAAGTATGTAACACATAATCAAGATACAATCATTACTATTATTGCAATAAGGAAATTAGATCAATTTGAAATATGATTATGAGTAACATGATATTTACTCTTCCAGAGTCTTTAATTTGGTTCCATAAACCTAATATAGTATTGACATTAGTTTTGAAAATATTTCTTATTTTAAAGGTTGCAATGTCTGCTGGACAAAAAAAAATTTCACCCATCATCTTTTTGTGATCTTCTTGATCAGCAAAATCATAATCATTTGGACTAAATAAACTTATGAAGATCTTTTATTTAAAGTATTGAAATAACCTATGAGATTTTTTAAATTAGTAAAATTCATTTCGATTTATTCTCCTTTCTTTTATGGAGGCTTGGCACAGGTCTTCCAACTGTTTAAGCGTGTTGGAGGGGGGGTGTTGGATATTATTATCCCACATTGGAAATAGTTGGAGTGAGTAATGGGTTTATAAGACAATGGGTAATCCTCATCTCATAAGGCGTCTTTTGAGATTGAGTTAGACCCATTGGACTTTAACAAAGCGTACGACAGGTACTCAACTAACAACCTTCCATATCACACCTATAGCATTTTGGAGGTTTATTCTGTAAACCTTTGCCATTTTCTTATTGTTTTATTTCATTGTTATTTCACTTCATATGAAAAAGTGTGATATTCCTTTTTAAATAATTTTGAGTACTAGAGCTCAATATTAATTGTTCTTACTACGTCTATGCCAACGAACCTTATTTCTTTTATTATTACTAAATAAGGTTTCGTTCTCTTCAGGGAATAGTATATAATTGGTCGGACAGAACTTGTGGATTTTTAGCCAGGTTTTATTATTTTGTTTAATCACTAGAAGAGAATATATTAGTTCAGAGTACTTCTTGAACTTATGCTCTCGATATTGCCGCTTCAAGAGCACATTTGAGGCATGATATATAATATATGATTTTTCCTTTTACGATATGTTTTCTTCAGTGATTTTTCCTCACATAATTTAATTGTGAGCTGATTTAGAAAGTGTAGAATTTTATTTACTTACACCTTTTAAAATTTTTCAGCTTCAAGTGCATCAAGTGTAAATCTGTATTCACTTGCATTTTTATAATTTTGCAACTTCAAGTGCATTCATTTATAATGAGTTCTTGTAAGGTGCAGCTTCTGATACATCTATATCTATAAGGAGTTCTTGTAAGGTACGGCTTTGGGTGCATCCATAACTTTCTCTTAAATCATTTCTTTTACACAATCCTGCTGGGATGCGTGGTTGTCATCTTAATAAGCTTAAAGTAATAAAATAAGTGTAATGAAATTGCTTAATTTATAATTGACCATATTTGATAATATCATTAGATATAATATCTTTAACATAAAATCCATAGGATTTTATAATCCATAAGCAAACATTAAAAAAATTATTGGCAATAGATCAATATAATAACATGTAAGTAAGATAATAAAATTATCAATTCTTAAGAATAAAACTTACAGTAGGTTGGAGACAAAGTGTGAACAACTCATTTCTTAAGATTTGGTTAGAGTTTCATGCTGATAACATGTTATAAAATAAAAAAGATAAAGCAAGAGAAATGAAGAACATAAATTCTTTTGAGAACTTTCTTATAAAGTGGTTATCCATATCTAGAGAGAATTCTCTTATGAAATTCTAAGATTTCTTATATTTTTTATAAAACTGAAAGCACTTATATACAGTGATTCAAATACACAATTCACATAATAATTCATTTTACTATGTAAATACTATTCACTCAATCTGTTGACACTCCATGCCGACACTCAATTATTTAACTATTCATAACATAAGATAATATTACTCTAAATCAATCAGCTGTCATAGTTGTACATCATGGGACCTAATCTTCACAAAGATATAGAGATTAGAGAAGGAAGCACTTCTCATCATTAGAAAAAGGTTACAGATCGATCAAAGCTGTACATTGATTGGATTTGAGCCTTTCAGCTTAATGTTCTCCCTTCTTAGGTTAACAAAGAAGAAAAGGAAAGGTGAAAAAATGAAGAGATGGAATGCTGGCTAAAATTAACGTTGGAGGAAGGGTAAAAAAGTAACTTTGACTAACTTTCCTACTTTTCCTCATTTTCTATCCATTTCGGACAGACGAAGTTTTGGTGGGACTGGGTGGAAATCACCCGGACGCCCACTTTTCCCATCTATTTTCCTTCGTCAACCAAATAGAGGAAAATCCTTCTTTTTCATCCACCTACTTTTCATTCCCATCCAAACAAAGCTTAACAGTTTTAGACTTTTAGGTTTTTTTTTTAGAAAGACTTTTAGTTAATACTTTAAGAGTATATTTCATTTCATTTCACGAAACTGGTACGCTACACTTTTAGATCAGTGGATTGGATTGTGTAGAAATATGAAGATTTAATTTTGTAAAAATGTTGTTTTTTCATTGAGTCAATAGTCAAAATCCGGGGCATAATAATATAAACTGTTTATCTGAATTCGGGTGAAGGACAGAAGGAGAGAATTCAAGCACGGACTTTTGTTTTTCTTGTTTATTTCTTTATAAAATAGTAGTTAAATTTTCATATTTTTTCTTAAAATTTTGAAAATGATTTACGATCAATTTTTTTGTAAACCATTTTTCAAAAACATATTCTCATCCTCATACTTTTGTTTTATCTTTCGCATAATATTATAAAATATTTTTTGAAGTATTTTTTAAAATGCAATCAAATATGAAAAAAAAAATTATTTTTTTAAAATTATTTTCATCTAAAAATATTTTATAATAAAAAATATTTTAAAGCGAATGAAACGGAATCTTTTACAAGAAAATGAACAACTTTATTCAGAACCGAGCAACTAGGAACCAATACGTTCCATAATTATTACAAGGCTTTTACATTATTCACGTGCATGACAACTGACAGTGATTGGATATGCCAGCTTTTATTCCAGCTGGCATAATTAATTAAAAAAAATTACTTTTCTGTTGACGTGAAGTCAATAGAAAAGTTGTTGACTTTTCCTTGTTTTTGATGAAAACAAATATAGGATAGGTTGAAATTAGTATTAAAAAAATAGAATAAACTTTAATGAAATAAGTATTATTATTTATCAGTTGGGTAATAAGACATGAATATAATTCTCAATTCGTATTTCATAATTTGGGGTGAAATGATATTATATTTTAGTTAAATTCTTAAAATACCATTTTTAAAATATATTATATATTTATATTTTTTTTTAGTTTTGTTTAGTATTATATTATGTATAAACTGAAAAATTATAATACAGTACAGATTTAATAATAAAAACAATACTAGTATATGCTTTAAACACAAAAACCAAAAGCAAAAAAAAATAATTATATAACTAGTTATTTTTTCCACGAGCTGCACTATACAGATTAACAACGATGATTATATAGGAAAAAAAAATAACCAGTATTATACTGATTAAAAACACTAGCCAGTAAACACAAAAACCAATCAATAGATATAGACCATAGACCATAATCTGTCCTCTCATTGGCTAGTTATAGAGAACCAAGCCAATCCATATCTATATGTAAAGGTCTCTAATGACCGACCTTTCTTTTCAATCATATAATACAATACCAGATTTTTTTTCAAACAAAGCTTTCGCCTACTTTCTTTTATATTTCTAAAGATAAGATTTCAAAACAAACAAAAGGATAAAATATCTCATTGGCAGGATTCAAAGTTTGTATAATCTATCATTTTTAAATAAGATTTCAAAACATACAAAAGGAAAAAATATGTCATTGGCAGGATTAGGCCAATCTATCATTTTTAAGTTTTAGATGATAGATTGGTCTAGCTCTAAATCCTGCCAATGTTGAATGGAAAGCACAACATCATGATTCATGAGGAGTCAATTTCCTTTTGAATTTCTTCCTACCACATTGGACGGAGCATATATTGTTTCAAAACAGATTGAGTTATTGAACATATATGGTTTCCAAATTTCATTTCCTTAACAGATTAACAACAATGGTTATATAGGAAAAAAAAAAAAAAAAAAACCAATATTGTACAGATTAAAAACACCAATAAACACAAAAGCCAAAAGCAAAAATAAATAAATATTGGTCTATGTTGTAAACACAAAAACCAAAAATAATTCTTTTATTTTTTTTCCCATAAGCAGTATCGTATAGATTAACAACAATGGTTATATAGAAGAAAAAAAAAAATAACTAGTACTATACAGATGAAAAACACCAGTAAACTCAAAAACCAAAAGCAAAAAAATAAATAAATACTGGTATATGCTGTAAACACAAAAACTAAAAGAATTTTTTTTTTTTTTTTTTTTTCCCATAAGCAATACCGTATAGATTAACAACAATGATTATATAGGATAAAAAAAAAAAAACCAATACTGTACCGATTGAAAAACTAGTAAACACAAAAACTAGTACTGTACAGATTAACAATAATGGTTATATAGGAAAAAAAAAAAAAACAGTACTGTACTGTACAGATTGAAAACCTAGGAAAAAAAAAAAAAAAATCAGTACTGTACAGATTAAAAACATTAGCCCAGACAAAAGAGAAGAGAGAGAGAGGACCTCCACGGCCATAGAGAGAAAGATGAGATAAAGAGTATCTCCATGGTCAATTAGAGGAAGATGACCTCAACAGCCTAAGAGAGAAAGAGGAGAGAGAGAGGACCTGATGAGAAAGATGAACAACAAGAGAGAGAAAGAGGCGAGATAAAGGTAGAAACGTATGTTTTGATCGAGTTTTTTGGGTATTTTATATTTTATAGTTATTATGTAAAGTAAAAGAATAACTATTACACTCCTTTTTGTGAGGAATAACTATTCTTCATTTTAAGGAATAACTATTACTAAGGAATGACTATTTCTTGTAATAAAAACATAACCAAACAACTAAATAGTTATTCCTACGTAATAACTATTTCATTACATGGTCTATTACAGCATACCAAATGAGTCCTAATACTTTTTCTTGTTAATGGGTACAAAACTACAAATGTACAGTGAAGCTACACCCTCAGTAAAAATACAGCAATTTTGCAATACAAGTC
>BKZX01025065.1:0-14496 GCA_014362285.1 Fagus crenata | reverse complement strand
AAAAAGTCCGTGAAAAAAGGTTATTGATCTATGTGTGTTCCACCTTATGTTTCGAAATGATCAGAAAGGTTTTGCACCATAAAACTATAAATCACATATACTCCACATGCATAATGTATGATATAAAGAATCCTTGAACCCTGACATTATTGATGTAGGAAAGAATATGGGATCAATTTTTTATCCCTTTACCATCTTTTAATTATGTGATTTTAATTATATTTTTAGATATTAAGTTCTTTTCTTCCTTATTTTGATATATTTTTGTGTTTTCCTAATCAAATATGAATTTGCTTGAAATTTTATATGCAAATAGAGCTTTACAGAGCCTATAAATTGACATGTGTTGTGTCCAATAATGAATCTATCTCAAATTCTTGTAGAACATAACCAGATATTTAAATACATCACTACAACAAAATATCCTTATTACAACAGGTGCTATTACAACAAAAACAATTATTGTGGTAATACATGTACTATTACATCAATTAGTTAAATTTCGTTGCTATAGTTACTTAAAAACTGATAATTTATTATATAAAAAATAAGTTGTTACAATATGTGGTACAATATTGTTGCAATAAATCATTTATATAATTTATTGCAACTAAGTTAGTTGTTGAAGCAATAGTTATGAATATCACATCAAAAATTTCTTTTGCAATAAGAAAAATATTATATTACAACAAAAATTTTGTTGCAATAGGAAAAAATTATATTACAACAAAGCATTTTGTTGCAATAACTCAATAAGAAAAATAATTATATCACAACAAAATGGTTTGTTGCAATAGGAAAAAAAATCCATTTTGTTGTAATAACACCTGTTGCAATAGGAAAAAAAATGCAGAGATTATATCACAACATTTTGTTGCATTAGTGTTCATATGAATTGGATCTTAAGTTATTGATGTGTGTTCCATGTACGTTATGTTTCGAATAACCATTTTGCACCATAAAACTTTAAATTACATATGCTCCACATAATGTATAATAGGAATCCATGAACAATAATTGATGCAATAGGAAATAGAATATGGGACCAATTTTTATCCTTTTACTATTTGGATGTGTGATTTTATATTTTTAAATATTACGTTCTTTTGTTTTCCTTAGTTAAAAAGTTTTTTTTTTGGTTTTCTTAGTCAAATTATAGTTGTTTTATGGTAGTATATGAATTAGAATTTGCTTGGAATTTTTATGGAGTCTTTAAATTGACATGTGTTGTGTCTAGTAATGAATTTGTATCAAATTCTTGCAAAAAAGAAACTAGATATTTAATTAAATACATACTTTTCACATTATGTACAATAATAAATTCTTAATTGAGACTCAAGATGTTAAATTCACTATAATACTTAAAGAAATAACTAAAATGAGAGAGATTTAATGTTACAAATGATAGTATTTGAAAAAATATGAAAGATTTAATAAAAAAAATTGTGATTAACAAACTAAGCAACTTGTGTATATATACTCATTAATAAAGCATATAAAGATTATTATATATATAAAATAAAATTATTAAAGTTATGAAATATTCCAATATTAGAAAATTAAATTTTATATCTTTTCATACAAACACGTACATATATATATGTGTATGGGTGCGCGTACGATAGGCGGAAGGATTTGCCTGGGATAGATGGTCTTGAGGGGACTCGAATTAATGACCATTGGAGAGCACACCTAAGACCGGATAAGTTGAACTACCCCTCAAGGTTTATTAATTGTTATATTAATATCATAAATTGAGCCCCAACAAATAAAAATCAAGTTCTGCTCCTTAATATACACACATAGTTAGAAAGGTGAAACATATTACTCTCACCTTAACCTAAACTAAGTGAATGATATTTTCTTTGGTTAGTAAAGTATTTAGCTTTATACCCTACACTTCACTTTTATATAGAAGTACGTATGGTCACTGTCTCACTGAACATTTGTTTTAGCTCTTTATTCTTCTTGCTGTTCAAGTAAAGCACATCAAAGGATACTATTAGAAGTATTATGAACACGTTGTTAGAATAAAATAAACCAGCCTTTTTAGTTGCCCGGGTGGTTGTATTTGCATATCTTGCAATCCCAAGATCAACGGTATGAAGAAAGGTATAAAGGTAGGGAGAAGATGCAAAAGAATAAAATAAATTTTTTACTAATAAGAGGTAACTAAAGTAACATCACTATTTGACGCAGACTAAAGCGTGATAATTAAAAGAATACGAACTGTGTCAGTATTCAAGGGGTTGGAATCCACCAGTGAAAAGAAACTCTCAAAGAGATAATTTTATTGACGGCTGAATAATGAAATTAGGTCTGTTATAACCAGTACTTATACTGTTTAAAAGCAAACCCTAATTGACTTAAAATAGGAAATTACGAAAAAAGACAAATAAATGCGAAAATTGCATAATAAATTAAAACATCCCGAAACAGCCTCTAAACGCGCGAATTTGGGCTAGCCGTAAAATTAGGGACGGCGGATTGCGCATTTGGTCTTTTGGCGCTCAAATTGCTCCATGAAATCTTCTGCTAGCTGTCCTACGTCAGTCCTTTCCACTTGGAGAGAACTCGACCTTGAGTTAAGTTCTGGATAGAGAGGTTCATCGGCATGATAGTCATATAAGTCAGCAACATTGAATGCCTTTGAGATCCCCATGTCTTCTGGTAGGTCAATGACGTAGGCATTGTCGTTGAGTTTCTTCAAGATCTTGTATGGACCATACTTCTTCGGCTTCAGTTTGTTGTAGGTGCCCACAGGAAACCTCTCCTTGCGCAAGAACACCATCACTTGGTCACCTTCTTTGAACAATTTAAGTCGCCTATGCTTGTCAGCAGCGGTCTTATACTTAGCTGTAGTCTGCTCCTACTTTTGCTTTACTTCAGCTTGTACTGCTTGAACCTGCTCCGCCATATTCTCAGCAGCAACACTCAACCCTAGAACCTTGGGTAACTGTACCAGGTCCACAGTATGCTTCAGGGGTTTCATGTGCACAACTGAAAAAGGTGATCGTCCCGTGGCACTATGAACAGCGCTATTGTATGCAAACTCAGCTTGGGCAAGAGCATAATCCCATTGCTTAGGTTGATCTCCACATATGCTGCGAATCAGATTACCAAGTGTACGATTCAACGATTCAGTTTGGCCATCAGTCTGTGGATGTGCAGTTGTGTTGCGATTCAATGAAGTGTCAAACATCTTCCACAAGGTGATCCAAAAATGATTGAGAAACTTGGAATCACGATTGGAAGTAATAGACTGGGGAACTCCATGCAGCTTCACTACTTCTCGAAAGAACAACCTTGCTATGTGGGAAGCATCTGAAGTCTTTCGACAAGGAATGAAATATTCCATCTTTGAGTACCTGTCAACAACAACAACACAGAATCTACTCCCCGTTGGGTACGAGGTAGACCCAATACGAAATCCATAGACAGGTCCTCCCAAATATGATTAGGGATTGGCAACGGCATATAAAGACCAGTATTCTGTGACTGACCTTTGGACACCTGACATGCGTAGCACTTCTGAACTATACTGCCAGCATCTCGTTTCAACTGAGGCCAGTAGTATCGCTCCTCCAAGCTGGAGATGGTCTTCTCTCTACCCAAGTGTCCACCTAAGCCGCCACCATGCAAATCACAAATTAGCTTCTCCTTCAAAGAAGTCTTAGGGACACACAAGCGGTTTCCTCGGAACAAATACCCTTCATTCTCATAAAAGTCAATAACAGGTTGCTTTGCAATACACTTTTCCCAAATTTCTATGAAATCATCATCCTCTTCGTACAGCTCTTTTAAACAATCAAACCCCACTACTTCATGTGTCAGTGTCACAAGCAGATTGGCACGCCGACTCAGGGCATCAGCAACTTGATTCAGGACCCTGATTTGTGTCGAATAGCAAAAGGAAATTTCTGTAGGAAGGTGGTCCACCTAACATGCATTTTATCCAAATGCTTCTGGCTGTTAAGAAACTTCAAGGCCTGATGATCCGTATATAGAACAAACTCCCTCTAGATCAGATAGTGCTCCCAATGCTTCAGGGCGCAAACTACTGCATAAAACTCCTGGTTATAGGTACTCCACTTCTGGCGACTTTCACTTAGCTTCTCACTAAAGAATGCTACTGGTCACTTTTCTTGTGATAGAACAGCCCTTATCCCCACGCCACTAGCATCGCACTCCACTTCGAAGACCTTTTCAAAACTAGGCAAGGCTAATACTGGTGCAGTACACAGCTTCTCTTTAATAAGAGCAAAACTCTTCTCTGCCTCCTCACCCCATTGAAACTTACCCTTTTTCATGCACTCTGTAATTAGTGCCATTATAGTGCTAAAATCCCAAATAAATCGTCGGTAGAAAGTGGCGAGACCATGAAAGCTCCGAACTTCACTCACAGTTTTCGGCGCAGGCCATTCTCGAATGGCTCGAACCTGCTCTTCATCTTCATGGATTCCTTCCGAACAAACCATATACCCCAAAAATAACAAGCTGCTAGTCATAAAGTTGCACTTCTTGAAATTGAGGAATAATTGGCTCTCCTGTAAAACTGTTAGTACCTGCCGCAACTGATCCACATGCTCTTCTGGATTCTTACTATATATGAGAATATCATCAAAATAAATAACAACAAATTTTCCCACAAAAGGCTTCAATACCTGATTCATAACTCGCATAAAGGTACTAGGTGCATTAGATAGGCCAAACGGCATGACCAACCACTCATACAAGCCATCCTTGCTTTTAAATGCTGTTTTCCACTCATCCCCAGGCCTAATGCGAATCTGGTGGTATCCACTGCGTAGATCCAGTTTTGTAAAAAGTTTAGAACCTTCCAACATGTCCAACATGTCATCTAAACGTGGAATGGGAAACCGGTATCTTATGGTGATCTTGTTGATAGCTCGACTATCAACGCACATACGCCAGCTGCCATCTTTCTTCGGTGTCAATAAGGCTGGGACTGCACACGGGCTCATGCTCTCACGTATAAAACCCTTCACCAGCAACTCTTCTATGTTCTCTCGTAAAACCTCATTCTCATTCGGACTCATCCGATAGTGTGGTAGGTTAGGTAAACTAGCACCAGGTAAAAGGTCTATATGGTGTTGAATGTCTCTCATTGGAGGAAGATTGTTTGGTAAGTCTTTAGAAGTAAGCTCTCTAAATTCTTCTAGTAGTGGCAGAATCTGATCAGGAATGACTGCTACTGGCTCTTCCTTATCCACCATAAGAGTCTTGACTACTAACGCATAGACCCCTTGAGCACCCTCAGCATCTGTCACAAATTCCGCTTCCGACCTGGCCAAGGTTAACACAGACTTCCCTTCCACTTTAAAAGGCTTGTTAGGCAATGTAGGACACTTTAAAGGAACCATAGCAATTTTGTGTGATTCCCAAGTGAATAAATAAATATTATCCCTGCCCTTATAAGTAATATCAACATCGTATTGCCATGGCCTACCCAATAGCACATGACTGGCATCCATATCTACTATATCACAAACTACCTCATCTTTATAGATCTTATCAATGGAAATAGGGACATGACAGATTTCCGTTACCTTAACTGTTGGCCCCTTTTTGATCCATCCAATTGTATAAGGAGCTGGATGTTTCTGTGTTGGTAATTTCAAGTGCTCCACCAGCCTCTTTGCAACAAAGTTCTCACAGCTTCCGTTGTCTACGATCAAGTCACAAACTTTCTGATTAATGGTGCAATTAGATCGAAAAATACTATGACGTTGGATAAGGTTTTCTTGCTTCGGAACATACAACACTCGCTGCATTACAGAATTAACTCGTTCGCCAGCCTCCTCTGCGAACTCAACTCCATCATATAGGTCTCCATCCTCGTCTTCATCATCAACATCTTCCACTCTTCCATCCTCTTCTTTTACCAAACCTACTGGCCTGTGTTCTGGACATGTGTTAGAGCGGTGACCTGGCTTTCCGCATTTGTAGCACTTCTCAGGTCCATTCCTCACATAAGGGTTTGGATTCCTGGGCGTAACCCTTCCATTTGTTGTTGCTGCCTGATTGGTAGTGTTGTCTCCATTACTATTAGTGTTCCTGAGTGGCCCTCCTGTTGAACGTGCTTGAGGTTGAGGTGATTGGGGAGCCTTCCCTTTTCCAAAGTTGTAGCTTGACGATTCTGGGGCATTCCGCCTGTAGTGGTCAGATTGATCACCTTTTCTTTCCAACATCTCTACTTTCAAGGCCATGTTATGGGCTTCTTCAACAGTCCAAAGGACCTGTAACCCTATTTTCTCCCTCAGTGATGGCTTCAGGCCATTAAGATACTTGGCAACACGTTGTCCTTCTGTCTCTGTCAGGCTATTGCGATCAGAAAGCCTAGAGAACTCTGTTGTATAGTCAAACACTATCCTGCTACCCTGCATACAATTCTGGTATAGTTGGAAAAGATGCTGTTCATAATCTGGTGGTAGGAACCTTCCCATTAGCAACTGTTTCATCCTACGCCAGGTCCTCACAATGTCCTTCCCTTGTTGCTGCCTATTCTTTTGCAGTTGATCCCACCATATTGCAGCCCCACTCTTTAACCTGAACGCAACAAATTTTACCATCTTCTCTTCTGGAACTTCCATCATCTCAAAGAAACGCTCTACTTCAGAAACCCAATCAAGGAAATCCTTGATATACAAGTTTCCATTAAAATTAGGGATATCTACCTTCAATCGATAATCATCATAATCCCTGTTTCGCCTCACCTGTCGAGGTGCGTTTGCGCCATACCCTCCATCATCTTCCTCTTCAGACTCATCATCATCAGCGAACTGTCGGCGATGTTGTCTAGGAGGTCTTTCTGGAACATGTCCGTTAACAAGGGGCTCTCGAGCAAATCCTCGAGCGTGTTCCCTGTCAACTTGCCCTTCGTTGACGTTGAGTCTCAGCTCGACAAGCAGTTCTCAGATCTCGGTCATTTGTTGCCTCTGTTCCGTCATCTGTTGCCTCTGCTCCTCCATCGCCCTCCAAAGAGCATCCTCCCCACGAGCTCTGTCGTTAGGGCCTTCAACTCTATCTCCGCTAGCAGCCATCAAACCAGGCAAAACCTCTCTCTGATACCACTTGACGCAGACTAAAGCGTGATAATTAAAAGAATACGAATTGTGTCAGTATTCAAGGGGCTGGAATCCACCAGTGAAAAGAAACTCTCAAAGAGATAATTTTATTGACGGCTGAATAATGAAATTAGGTCTGTTACAACCAGTACTTATACTGTTTAAAAGCAAACCCTAATTGAATTAAAACAGAAAATTACGAAAAAGGACAAATAAATGCGAAAATTGCATAATAAATTAAAATATCCCGAAACAGCCTCTAAACGCGCGAATTTGGGCTAGCCGTAAAATTAGGGACGGCGGATTGCGCGTTTGGTCTTTTGGCGCTCAAATTGCTCTATGAAATCTTCTGCTAGCTGTCCTACGTCACTATTATATTATTAATCACAGTATTTTAATTATAAGTCAATCACAATCAATAGTTGTAATTTTTTTTTTTTTTTTGTATTTATAGCCTTATTATTATTATTATTATTTTTTAACAAGAAATATCCCAAATAATTATTCCTAACTATTGTTGCCTCACTCTCTTAAATTGTCTTATAAAAATTATCAACTTATCAATAAATTTCAGTAATAGCCCCAAGATTTTTTTTTTTTAATTATTATAAAAAAATCTATATACATTTCTGTAAATGGCAAATACATCAATTCTATTTTCCTTTTATTAATCTTATAGCATATGTAGCTCTTATATAATACATAAATCATCAAATCAAAGCATATTTAAGAGACCAAATTCATATAATTTATTACTCTATATATAAAACTAAAACTTATAGATTCTCATGACACATTTAACCATTTACTTCAAATTCTTACAAAAATAAAAAAGTGAAAAATGACGTCTTATTTTTATAATCATTCTACAATTTATTATTTATAACATTAACCACTCATTGTGTAGGTTCTCTGTTGGTTTTATTTAATGTCCACACACACACACATATATATATATGAACACTCATTTAATGTATAGTTTATCAGCCAAGAGCCTTGTAATTTAACTAGTTGACACCTTTTGATGTTATTCAAATGAAACATTTAAGGTTCAAATCTTCATTTCCAACTATTAAATTAAGTGTTAATTTTCAATTAGCACGGTACACATAGAAAAGTGCAATGTGTAACACGGGACATAGATTGGATTTTAGTCGTGAAGTACAAAGGAGCCAAAGAAGCTATGTAAAGAAAATATTTGAACTAAACAACTATAGAAAGATTTAAGAATAAAGTAGAAAGATTTAAGAATAAAGTGCAAAGAGAGATTTTAGTCTGATAGGAGCCAAAGAAGGTAAAGAAAATATTTGATCTAAACGACTATAGAAAGCTTTAAGAATAAAATGCGAGGAGAGAAAAGTGCAATGTGCAACACGGGAAATAATTTCCCGATTGGATTTTAGTCTGGAACCACAGGTCCACAAAGGCTCGACGGACAATAATTATGCCTCCTTTACATTCTCTCTCTCTCTCTCCTCCCTTATCCTTATTTATAGGGTACGAAGAACTAGAAACTGATACACATTTCCATTATTGCAAGGTCCACAACGCTATTTTTACATCTAATATTTTTCATCATTGTTCCTAGTAGTAAGAAAGAAAATGGGTGATCGGGAGATGGAGGATGGTGATGACCTTGGCGTCGATTTGTACAGGATCATCACGAGAGGTGAATGGTGTCAGGTTGTTGATATGTATATGGAGAACAGAAGCCATGCCCCAAAGACCACGATCAACAACTCAGGGGACACGGCATTGCACGTAGCTGTCTCCATGGCGCCAGATTCTATTGTAGAAGAACTTGTACGAATATCTTGCTTAAGCGGAGACCGCAGTGTTCTAGGGAGCAAAAACAATGAAGGGAATACCCCTTTGCATGTGGCAGCATCATCAGGGAGATTCAACATATGCTTCCTCCTTGCTAATGCTGACCCGTTTTTGAGGTATGTTCCTAACAATCTCGGTGAGAGCCCTCTCTTCTTAGCCGCTTTTCATGGTCACAAAGCAATCTTCCTTAGCCTCAAGAATCTAAAGGATGACCCCAACTCCCACTTCCACTCCCACCCGCAAACCAATCCCTACGTAAGAAATGACGATGAGACTATCCTTCACTGTGCCATCAGGTGGGATTATCTCGGTGAGCATTTTTTGGCTTAACTTTTTTCACTTCACCTATTAAATAAATTCATGAATTAATGTTCAATTTTAGGAAAAAATTATGTTGGCTTATAAATCCAAACAGTAAGAAAGAAGAGAAATTATATGATCCAAAGTAAAATAGAAATTGTTAGGAGTACTAGTATTAGTTTTACTATTAATGGAATACTGCTAGCTGAAGCTGATTTTAATATCGTGGTTGACAGATTTGGCATATGATATACTAAAGGAGAAGCTAATTGATCATGCTTATCAGCCGAACAAGGAAGGAATCACCCCTCTGCATCTCCTTGCAAATAAGCCTTCGGTCTTCAGAAGTGGTTGCCACCTTGGATGGTGGAAGAACATCATTTATTATTGTAAGTACTACTCAAATGTCTCAGCTAGCTAGCTGCAAATCAGAAGCTCTCTACTTAATTGTGGAAATCCGAGTTGTAACTAGCTACATTACACATACTTTTTCTTATTTGTTTTAGAAAAATATATACATTTGTCTCTTTTATGATCAAATGGGATATTTCAATTTGTGTCCATTGTCCAACATCACCTGTTGTTATCCTTCGTTGTTGTGTGAAAGGTACACATGTTCACGAAGAGCCCAAGCACGAAGCAGATTTTCTCAAAGACCAAAACAATCTCAATTTCCCAAAGAACGACGAAACATGCATCGGCTTCTTTGGATTTGGTATGAAATGAATCTTTTTTCTTTACTTTAATTAAAAACTACTTCTCTTAAAGGTGTTGCAACTCAAGAATGTTTAGACCTACGCTAGGGGAATTAATTTTTATAGGATCATTTACGACTTTAGGTTGATCAGATTCATGCAGTTGCTTCTCCATTCATATTGAGGTCTCTCATTAGTTATATGAAAATTTTGGAATTTGAAAAATTACTTCTGAGATCAAATTTAAAAATCCACATTCTAATTACACCAGAAAAAAAATGCAAAATTTGAAGCATACTTTTTACATTTGATAGTAATATACAAATTCGAGTGCTACTACAAAAATGCAAGTTAATTAATATAGTTTGAAGTTTGAACCCAATGTTCTAATTACTGGATTGGCTGTCAGTTTGTATCCAAGTTAATTACTAGTTTATCAATCACAGTAATAATTAATCAACGGTTGTTTATGTTCGTATTTAACTATTTTTTAATTAATAACACAAACATCGTCTCAGTCTAAAAAGTATTAAATCAAGCATGTTTGTCACAACGGCTTATACTTACAAAACATTTGTATAACATACTCAACGTGTAAGTTAGCAAACGATATGTTTGCCTCCTACCACATCAACTCTAAAATTCTGAATCTTTTCTATTAAACTCTTCACCATGAATGAACTCGTTAACTTCAGTATGTGGACAGTGAACTCACTAACAAAGGTTAAGTATTTCTATGGTTGGATAGAAATTTAGCCTTGCAAATTCTGTAATTCGCTCGAGTGAATATCTCTCCCAAATTTTAATGATCGCTTGAGCGAGATCTGATCTTGCTCAAGCAAGCCTTTTGTAACTGGAAATCTTCAAGTAGTTCCCTACTCAAAACTTTATCCAACTAAATTGCAATAATTAGAACCCTCGTTAACACATGTTTTGTCACGTAAAATTAGCCAACACAAAATGATTAAAACTTCAACATATACAATGTCACCCAAAAACCTTAGACGTTAATTAAACTCATTAATAGCATGAGTTTTCTGTTTTAAATAATTGAAGAGAAAAAAAAAAGTAGTGTTACCTTTTAAAAATGGTAAGAGCTCAAATATTTATGCAATAATTTTTTTTTTTTAAATGAGTGTTCAAATAATAAAATATGGAAATAATTATATAATAAACTCCATAATTTGATATTTTTGTCAAGTTATACAATAAAGTTTTTGATGTACAAGTGGTTACTATTATATGGTTTAATATTTTTATAATTTAATCATTTTATGAGTTTAACAAAAATTGACATATGTTGTACTTGAGATTTATAAAAAAAAAAATTGAAAAAATTACAATACGGCTTATTCATATATAAGAACCCTAATAAATAGACATAGTATAATAAATATAGGTTTTCTAACATTAAAATACCGTTTTTTATTCACATGACTGACATTTTATTATTGAGATTGGCAAAAATATATATATAATGTGTGTTGTGCATGTGTATAATATATGTGTATCTATCTATATTCATAGGTATATGGAAACATGTATATATGTTAGTTGTAAATTCCCTCTCCCCTCAAATCAAATCCTGGCTCCATGCATCATTGGTCCCGACAAACCAAATGTAATTGGGAAGGTAGAACAAGAATGTGGGAAATGCATACTGTAAAAATTGCGAGTTGAAACTTGAAACTATTAAAAATTCCCAAATCAGTTGGGTTTGGGATTTAAGATGGGTTTATTTCCAAGTGGTCCGGACCATTTTTAAAAAGTAGTTCTATTTATATCCGCCACTAATATTCCCTTATTGTTATTGTTGAAGCCCAGTGAAAAAGTAGTTCTACTACTTAAACCTTGTTATTTGCACATTATAATGAACTAATTTTGTGTCCTACAGGATTGCAAGCTCGGAGTGACTATCCGGAGCATCAATTTTTTCAGAGATGTTATGCCAAGTGCTTTGACAAAATCTATCTTTTATTCAAGATATTAATAAGGGTCATTTTGGGTGTTGAATATGGTATGCTACTATATTAGATTTTTCAGCCTACTTGCTTTCATGTTTTCTCTGTTATCCACATAACTATACGTGTATTATGATTAATATATTTGCCTTTTCATAATATGTATTCTATTTTATGATTATATGAATCAGAGGCTATAAAGAAGTTAAAACAGAAGCACATATATTCCGATAAAATCATGAAATCTCTTATCCAATGTTCAATGACTGGATCAACAGCAATCCATATGAACAGTGACTTTGCCACCCCTGCCGGAACTGACAATGAAAACAAGAGAACGGAAACTGGTGATCCCGATTCTTCTAGAAGCATTGCTTTGGATTCGGATTGTGAAGGTATGTTTGGTATGTATTAGATCCACCTAAGTTATATAATTCAATAATATATGGGCACAAGCACAACACTTTTATAATATTTTTAAAATATTATTAAGTGTCAAAATGATAAATAATGGATAATAAAATTGTAACGTCCCTCGCTCTGATACCATTTGACGTACTATTCAATATTGTCATCTTTGGAAGTATTAAAATTCTAGGCCAGCCCTCCTTCCTTAACTTCCCTCAAGGATTTGTCCTTGTGGACCTACAGCTTCTTAGGTTTTGCAGCCCTCAACAGATTTTCCCACAAAACGCGTCCTCCATGTGTAGAACCAATAACCCTTAAGTTCATTGAATTCTACACATGGGCCGTTCAGATCTTGTACGAACTTCTAAAGTATAGTTCATTATATGAATATGATTACACTGGGGCGAACCCCTGCCAGCAACACCCCAAGATGATCTTGGGACAACACCTTACGTTGTTAGTGATGGCGGCGACATCAACTTTGCAGGTGAGGCCACCTTCTTGGGGGATCTGAAGCCAAAAACTCCCACTACTGATACTTGGGAAATTAAAGAAAAAAAAAAAAACATTGGAATTGGCGGTAACGATAAGACAAAGCAGGTATAATCCGCTATTCTTCTCACTTTTGCTTTAATCAATCAGCCCATGTCACATATTGCCACTTTAGTAGTGAATGCATGTTGCAAACTGTTTAAACAAAGACGAAACATATCTTGTGTTATTCGCATGCAGCGAAGAAAATAAAACCTGAAACGGCAAAGAAGGAGAGTCCGATATTAATTGTAGCTAAGAATGGTATAACTAAGATTGTGGAGGAGAGTCCGATATTAGCATGCTTGTTATGAAAATGTTGTGAGATTTTATTATATACATAGACTTTCTCTAACTCTAAAGTCATTGTTAGATTAAATTTCATTCACTTATACCGCTTTCTTAAGTGTCACATAATAGTAGGAAGTAGAATAAATTATAAAAAATGTAGAATAATGATAATAAGTAAAAGTTCAGAATTTAAGTTATTATACCCACAAACATTAGAGAAAATTATGTATTTTTCTTTAATTAATTAACGAATAAATATGTTGCAGTTGCACAATATATTTTAGGCTCCCCAAATAAGAAAATGACAATAGTTTTAGTTTAAACTTGAGTAAAATATATTGTCTTGTGTAATGACAGAGAAAAAGCACACCCATACTAATTGCAGCAAAGAATGGAATTACCGAATTGGTTAAGGAAACCCTTAAAACGTATCCCATGGCCATGTATGACTTAGATCAAGACAAGAAGAACATATTTTTATTGGCAGTGGAGCATAAGCAACCTCGTGTATGTGAACTCCTATTATTCAAGAACAATATTATCTTTGAAGTGGACTCTGTGGACTCTGAAGGGAATAGTGCATTGCATCTTGCCGCGAAGAAAGCAAATTTTATTTGGCCAGTTCCCGGAGCCGCATCCCAAATGCAATGGGAAATCAAATGGTTTGAGGTACGAGTCCAAAACAGCCAATCTAAAGAGGACTTGACTTAATTATTGATTCCAAAGCCCCTAAATGTAATATTTCTTGCTAGGTCTTAACTAGGTTTACAAAATAATGTGATGATGATTACACAATCTATTTCTCAACCTTTGATTTTGTTAGGAGAGAGAGATTTTGGAAAATTTGGTTTAGAATGAAACGAGCTAGTGGCTGAGCCATGTTAAGAGACCACCATTTTTTATTTTTTGAAAGCTCTTTACCCCTAGGCAAAATTCAATATCATTTGAGTACTCCTAATTACAGCACTTTCACTTTTTCATTTTCTTTATAAGAATATAATTAGATATGTTATTATAGTACTTCCATTTTCTTCTAAATTCTTTTTATGTTCTTTATATATATATATATATATATATTACATAATTTAACATTATTCTCATTATTTTCACTTTTATTTTTCTGTTGCATTATTCGTTAGCTTCTTGAACAAAAAAATTAGATGAAAATATTATAAATGAATTAAAAAATCATCAATAAGAAAAAACTATTTTGATGATTTTTTTTTTATTCTTCGTTTATAATTTCACCTAAATAAGAAGAAGAAGAAAAAAAAAAAAAAAAAAAAAAAACTCTTTTTCGAATTAGTTATCTCAATTCCTAAAGGTGTAATTTTTATTTGATTGTGTTATTTAAGGGTGTTTATCAGTCGACAGTCGAGTTTGGATTAAGGATCA
>BKZX01025064.1:0-16781 GCA_014362285.1 Fagus crenata | reverse complement strand
TATTTGGGGGCCCATTTAAATTATTAGTCAAAAAATGGGCATGTACATTTAGCCCCCCGAGCCCGTGACTTACCCATGGTAAGTCACGTGCGAGCCAAGAATAACTGTTCAGTTTTCTTTTTGGCGGGTGTTTTTCAAAAAAAAAGAAAGGTGGTGGCTCATTTTTCTGGGGAAATAGTGGAGGAGTGGGAAGGGCATACCTGGTGGTTATGGCTCCTGTTTTCAAGGGGCAGCCTGAATTAATGGCTGTCATTCCCTCCCTTAATGACCCAACCACCCAGCCAATTCCCTCCATTACTCAACCGTTTCCCATATTCCCGAGACACAGAGAGCTCATCAGTCACAAGCAGATTTGAGCTTCTCTTTTTTCTTCCTTTTTTCTTCTTCTTCTCTTTCTTTTGCTCTTCCCTTTCTTTGTTCACCGGCAATGGCTTCCTCTTCAAAGAAAGCAGCAAAGAGACACGGAGGGAGCTCTTCTGGCAAAAGAGGTACTTCGGGTGGTGCGAGAGCACCAAGAGGCTTAGAGGACAACAGCAGTGGCTCTGACTCTGTTTTAGGGTCGCCGGAGCCCCACGGGGACGTACTGGGTCGCCCCACTGTGGACCCGTGGTACAGAAGCAGCGAGAGGTTTCCCTCTGTCCCGGCGAGCCTCCAGCCACCACCGGCAGATTGGGAGTGGCTGGTCATGAGAGAAGATGCTGTGGCAGACATGACTTGGACCCCAAACTTTCAAGAGATTCGGGACCTCCAGATTTAAAGAAACGAGATGCTTGCTGTGCCTCTCGTCTTTGACTTCCAATGCTCTAGGGCCATTGAATGGGCGGATTGGATAGATTCTGAGTTGGCTGACAGAGGATTTTGTGATCGATTGGAGCAAGCTGGTGTTCTTCGATCCATCCTTATTTCAAGATGTTCGAATATGTTCCGTGATACTGAGGCATTACGGCAGTTGGTGCGGAGGTGGTGTCCATCCACGCACACGTTCTTTTTTGCACATGGGGAGTTGACCGTCACATTAGAGGACGTGGAGAATCATTGGCTGTTGCCAATTTTGGGTGACCAAGACCCAGCAGAAATTGCGCTTTCCCCTGAGGAGTCAAAAATCGAAGCTGTCCTGGCAGATTACATAGGGCGAAAGAACGTTGCCTTAGGGACTCAGGCAGCAAGATTTAATTCTTGGATGGAGCACTTCCTCAGAATAGAGGACCCTTTGATCCGGAGAGCAGCTTTCGTATCGTACTGGCTCAGCAAATGCGTCTTTGGTGAGCACCCCGCGTATTCAATCAAACCTTTGTATTTCTGTCTTGCTGTCAAAATTGCTGCAGGGGTTCGTTTTCCCCTTGCTCCTTTGCTGCTGGGGCAGTTTTATACTCAGCTAGATCTGCTACATGCTGAGGAATTGGCTGGGGCATCCTGCCACATTGTCTCCACGGCCTTCAATTCGTCCGTTGTGCATACATTTATCTGGGAGCATGCTTTGGAGTACATACGAAAGGGCAAGAAGCCTTATGAGATCCGGAAGAAGTTTGCATCGATGCCGGAAGGGATTGTTACTAATGTTGGTGACTTTCAGGGAGATGTTCCTGCTGTGTTTCGTTGGGTGGGTAATAAATTTTACGACCATAGTCTGATTCCCTCCTTGGACAGCGAGGGTAAAGTTTGCTGGAGGCCTTATGGGATAACCCATCAGGGTTTTATGTACGAATTAGTGATGTCCGGGTTTCGTGACGTGGAGGCCCAGGATTATACTCTTATTGCTGGGGATGTGGTGTCTTTGACTTACCTTTCTGCCACTAATGCTGGCTGGTTACCAGTATTGTCAGTTGACGGACCTCAGTTCACAATTTATAGTGCCCATAGGGTGAGGAGACAATTCGGGTTCGACCAAGAGGTACCAGCTGTCATGGGAGTTGCAGCGGGTGAAATTCCCACTATTAACCCGTTTTTGATAGCTAGGGCCTTCGCTTATTGGAGCAGCGTTGCCCCTCAAGTCATAGTCCCGAATGGCAATAGGATTGGGGTTTTCACCGCGAGTATGGCCAATTACTGGAGGGAGTTGATGGCTGCAATGGTGGAATTTAAAGATGGTGGGAGGGAAGATATCTCCCATTTGCTTGAGTCATATACCTCCCCGTTGCCTCATCCTCGCTTGTTCGGGGCAACCAACACCATGACCACTTATGCGAACCGCCAAAGCTTGGGTTATGCTGTGTGGCACCATGAGGACTCGCGGTGGGTGATATACGGCAATCACCACCCTCCTTTGTGGCTGAGGGATCACCCTCATATCGCTGCTCCTGGGAAGGTGCCTTCTAGTAGGGGCAAAAGGAGCGTTTCTGTTGGCACTCCCACTACTGTTAAGAGGAAGCAGCCAGATAGATCCAAAAAGGGAGAGGCTGTGAGTAAGGATTCTCCTGCTCAAGCTTCAAAGAGGGTTAAAACAACAGCTGGCAGAGTTAGCAAAGAAGTATTGTCCCTGAAGACTGCTGTCCAAGATCCAGTGCCAGCTGAGGAGACTGTTGCTGAAGAGGTTTCTGCCCCAGTGAGTAAGAAACCAGTTAGGAAGACTAGAGCTGGAAAGAAAACTTTCGTTCCTCCGGCCTTTCCCAGTGCACCAGGTTCCATTGCAGCACGCGTTGCTGCGCATAAATCGGGTCGTGGCATTATTTATTCCGAGAAAAGAGTAAGTGCTTTCATTTTTCGCCTCCTTGTTTTGCCAATTAATATTCATGTATATATATATACATATACACATATACTTTATGATATTGATGTAGTTTCTGTCTTGTGGCAGTCCAAGCAAAGGGCTGACACAGCTGCTCATGTCCCGATCGAAATATCGGTATGTATTTAGCCACAACACCTTGCTTTTAATAAAAACATAATGTTCTCATACTCTCCCCCTTTTGTAGGATGATTTGAGCAGCACATCATCTTCAAGTGGTGAAGATGATGTGTCTGGAGCTGCTGCTGAAGAGACTGAGAATGAAGACGTCGAAGCTGCCACTGCAGCAGAAACTGAGAGTGAAGGTACTGAAGCTGCTGCTGCAGAAGCAGTCACTGGTGCAGGTGATTTTACAGCAGATATCAGCTCACCGGATATTGGCTCCCTGGATACAGACGCTATCATAAATGCCTCTTCTGAGGAGAAGGATGTGGAGGCGGGGGCCAGTATTGAAGATGATGAAGTATCTATGGGTGAGTTGAGAGCTGCAGGAGCTGCTTCTGACAGTGATTTTACTGCATCTGCCAGCAAAACCATGTCTGCAGAAAGGGTTGTTGAAGAGCATGTGACTGTTGGGGTTGTCACAGGTGCTGAAAGAGTCGTAGAGACTACACCGATAACTGTGACTAGTAGCGGTGGGACTGTTCAGGGTGATATTTCTGAGAGTGGCAGTCATGTAGACCCTTCTTTACTCGATTCAAGCCCTTCCACTCGTCAATACGTTCGGAGAGCTCGGAGGGGAAGCCTAGTGTCTACGGATTCTGAGAGAACTGCTTCAGTTACAGCAAGGGTACCAACACCCCCAAGTCCCCTTGGTGAATCTGGTGGCACAGCTCTTACACCTATAATCACGGCTACTGTTGTGTCTACTATAGCAACTGTCCAAGGAGGTGAGACTGCACCAGTAATCACTGAAGAGGTTCCTGGCCATGAAGAAGTTCTTGTACACACCCCTGAAGTCCCAGAAGGTAATATTCTTACTGAGAGCATATCAATTGATGAAAATCTTGTGACTGATGGTGATTTTAATGCAGATATGGCTCGTGTTGAACTAGCTGAAGTTGCTGCCAGTGAAGAACCAATTCAGGCAGATGTCACTCCTGGCAGTGGTGTTCCAATTATAGAAGAGGAGTTGGCTCAAGACCCGGTAGATGATGTGGACATGACAGATACCCATGATAGCTATGATGAAGCCTGGGCTGATGCAGAGGATAACATGGCTGGTGATCAGGCAGCAGATATGGAGGTCACTGCCCCTGTAGCAGCTCAGATAAGCCCAACCAGAACAGGTATTGGCTTCTAAATAACATCTTGCCATTGTTGTTGCTTGATGGCAGAGATTTCTTGAAATACATAGGCAGAACTTGACTATTCGCTTGTTATGCATAGAACTCGTGAGTGTATATTCTCTTGTCTGTTGATCATGGATTGTTTAGATATGAGTTAATGCTCATTTATTGCCTATGACCATAAAACCAAATCTTGGTAGATATAATAGATATGGGTTGATTCTCATTTGCTGTCTTTTGTTGTTGTTGCTTGCTGTGTGAATCTGGCAGACATGGGTTGATGCCCATTTGTTGTTTGCCATTTGGTAGTTCCAAACTTGCTGTTGTGGAAGCATGAGCCCAGTAGAGATAGAATGACTTCCCACTCGTCGTTTGCTGTTTTCACAACTTCTTTTAATTAGGTGAGCCTAGTAGACATGGGTTGATTCCCATTTGTTGTCCATCACATTGTGGTCACACCCTTTTATGATTTTGTGAGCCCAGCACCAACGGGTTTTGTAAATCTTGTCCCATCTTTTGCCCACTGTTTTGTGGCTGCATACTTCCAATAAAATGAGTTTGGTGGACATGGGTTGATTCCCATTTGTTGCCCCCCCATTGTGTATGGACATGGGTTGATTCCCATTTGTTGTACTCCATCCGGTGAACCCGGGTTAATGCCTGGTTGTTGTTCTCCGTTTGGTATAATATGTGAGCTCAATGGACATGGGTTGATTCCCATTTGTCGTCCCCCTTCCGATGAACCTGGGTTAATGCCCAGTTGTTGTTCACCATCCAGGCCTAATTGGCTGAGCTCGGTGGACATGGGTTAATGCCCATTTGCTGTCCTCCCTTTGGTGAACCTGGGTTGATGCCCAGTTGTTGTTCACCATTAGGTCCATTAGGTAAACCGGTGGACATGGGTTAATGCCCATTTGTCGTCCTTCGTTGGGTGAACCTGGGTTAATGCCCAGTTGTTGTTCCCCGTTGGGTGAACCTGAGTTAATACTCAGTTGTCGTTCGCCCGAATAACTTAGCCAAGCTGTCTTGAGAATAAGTTGGAATCAGCATGTCTTTTTAGTAAAGGAACATTAGTAAGCACTTTACTCACTTGTTTGCTTTTTTGCTTTCGCATAGTTATGCTTGCTTAACTGAATCTTTCCTCTTTGTCTCATTTTTTGCAGCTAGGAGCGGTCGTGAAACTGTTGTAGAGGAAGAAGGAAGACTTCAGGCTACAGCAGTGGAGTCTGCCGTTAGGAGTCAACCAGGGCTGTTATCTGCTGCAAGGCCTGCAACATCAAGAACTTCTGTCCTTGCTGATATGGCTGCCTTTTTCCGGGAATTTGATCGTACGTCATTCAGTTCCCGCCATGCCGAGCATTTCTGGACCTTTGATGATGTGAAGGAAGACTTTGAAGTCTTTCGAGTACCCCGAGGAGGAGTTCGGTTCTTGAAGGCCCTGTGGGAAAAGTACGGCAGTTGCTCATCGTATTTCAGCCGTGGTGTGCATGTGGGGAGTTCTTTGTTGACTCTCCTTTGCTGCGTACTTGCTCATATGGAGCATACCAAGCTTGGAGATATCACCGAGGTACACATCCTTGAGTGGAAGGCCGTAGTCCAAGAGGCCATTGAAGGAGGTTTCAAATTCGGTTTCATTCTTGACTATTTGAGGAGGTTAGCCCGTGACATATTCAGCAGGAGGGTCTTGGCTGAGTTGAGGGAGGCAGAGGCTCGTGTTGCTGCTTTGAGGGATGCTTTGAATGCTGTTGCACCAAGCCCATGGGACTTGGCTTCTGCCAGAAGAGCTTCTGCAGAAGCTCGTACTGAGTCAGCCCTCCAAGGCCTGCTGTCCTGAGCACACCATCTTCTGCACTCCTCTTTCTTTTCTGTTTTGTTGTTCTTTTGTGGTATGTTAGCCGTGTATAGGCTTTGAAAATGAATCTTGATTTTATTTTGGCTTTTTGGCACATATTTGTTAAGTACATTTGCTTATGAACAATGAAACTTGAATTGTGTCAACTTTGCTTGCTTGGATTACATTGTACAAAAAGTTGATATATTTTGTAATACAAAAGAAGGGCATTTTAACTACTATTACTCTTAGCCTAGCACGAAATGCCTCAAAGCTATTTCAAAAGAATCAAGATACATAATGCAAAATCTGCTGTAATGCATCTTACGAGTAATAGTGTTTCAGCCATTTTCCATTAATAGGATCTGCCAAGGTAGTCCCATCAGACTTAGACAGCCTGTAGTAACCACTTCTATGTGCTTCTCGGATGATGTATGGCCCATCCCAATTAGGAGAGAACTTGGATGGAGATGGTAGGTTTCTCCTTACAAATTCCGAGGCCTTTAAGACCATTTGTCCCTCCGCAAAAATTCGGACTCGAAGGGCCTTACCATAGACACTAACCATTTTTTGGTAGTTCCTTTGGCTTTTTGCTTTAGCTAAATCCCTTGCCTCATCAAGTCCTTCCAGATTTGCCATACGTGCTTCAGCACACATATTGGCATCCGTTTCCAACTCGCTCCTTTGCATTACTCGTGGGCTAGGCACAACCAATTCAGTTGGGGAGATAGTATCAGTTCCATAAACAAGTGAAAAGAGCGTAAAACCTGTTGCTGTCTTAGGTGAACTTTGGTATGCCCAGAGGACATCTGCCAGATGGGCTTTCCAGTCGTTCCCATAGTCAAACACCATTTTGCTCAGAATTCGCAGCAACATTCTGTTCGTGGCTTCAGCTTGCCCATTACCTTGAGGATAATAAGGTGTAGAGCGTCGATGCTTGACCCGATAGTGTTCTAACACTTCACGCACGTCCTTGTTTATGAATGGAGTACCATTGTCGGTGATGAGCTTGTATGGTATGCCAAAGCGAGTGATTATGTGCTCTCGGATAAAGTTTACAACTGCAGCACCTGTTGCCTTTCGGAGAGGGATGGCTTCTACCCATTTTGTAAAGTATTCGGTTGCTACTAGAATCCAAATGTAACCGCCGGAGGCCGGATTGATGGGGCCTATGAGATCTAGCCCCCAAGTGTGAAATGGCCAAGGTGTAACCATGTTTTGGAGACTAGTTGGGTGAGTATGGATCAAATTGGCTTGGACTTGGCAAGTATGGCATGTCTTCACAAAATCTGCCGCGTCCTTTTTCATTGTAGGCCAGTAGTATCCGAGTGTAAGTAAGCATTGGTAGAGCCTCTTTTTCCCTTGGTGTTCCCCACATTCTCCCGCATGGGTTTCCTTCATGACCATTTGGGATTCTGATAAGCCGAGGCATCTAAGGGGCTCTCCATGAAAGCCTTTTCGAAAGAGAGTTCCTCCTTCCACAAAATACCTCAGGGCTAGCCTTTTAAGGCGATAAGCATCCTTGGGGTTTGATGGCAAAATCCTTTCAAGCAAGTATTCTAAGAGCGGTGTGCGCCAATCAGTAGAGACAAAAGTGGCACATACCTCTTCGTTGCTGTAGTGGAACTGGCAAGTTGGGCATTGGTTTTGTATCTCTGCTGCTTCTGCGCTCATACTTGGCCAGAAATATCCCAGCCGTTGAAGTCTGCGGTAAAGGCTGATAGCTCCTCTATCTCCACAAGTTGTCTCATGGATTTTAGGCAACCTTTCCTTTGCTTCTTCGAGGCTAATGCAGCGTGCCAAAACTCCTCCAGGCAGTCTTCTATAAAGATCCCCAGATATCAAGGTGTAATCCTTGATTTCTCTTAAATCTGCCGTATCAGCAAGAGACATGAGCTTGGCTTTGACTGGTGCTCGCCAGTCTTCTTGGTCTTGAGACAGCTCTTCAAACTCTTTTCTCAATGATTCAGTGATAGGCTTCGCCTTCTTGCAGATGTTCACATCCATTTCTTCACCTTCGAAAGCTATTTGAGATCCCAAAGTAGCTAAGGCATCCGCATACCGGTTTTCATTCCTTTGGGCATGTTCTATCTCGAAGGTGCTAAATCTTGCTTCGAATTTCTGTGCCAGAGCTCTATAAGGTGCCAATAATGGTTCCTTGAGTGAGAATTCTCCTCGGGCTTGACATACCACAAGGTTAGAATCGCCTATAACTCGTAAATGCTTGATTCCCATTTCATATGCTATTGCTAATCCGGCTAGGTAAGCCTCATACTCAGCTGCATTGTTGGAACAAGGGAAATCAAACTTGAAAGATTTTGTTACAGCTTCCCCATCATCCTTGTACAGAACAATACCAGCCCCTGCTGATGTAGCAGTTGAGGAGCCGTCAAATCTTAAGGTCCAAACAGAATCTGCCAAGCCTGCCAGAAATACTTCATTGATCTCCCCTGGTACTTCATCTGTAATGGATGAGTTGTCTTCTCCAGGAAATTGAGCTAATAGGTCGGCAATGGCCTGACTTTTGATAGCGGTTGGTGTTTCAGCAATAATCTCATACTGTGACAACTGTAGAAGCCATTGTGCTAATCTGCCAGACAGTACAGACCGATGCAGCAGACTTCTGATAGGATGAGACTTCGTCATTAACTGGACCTTGTGCGCTAGGAAATAGTGTCGGAGTCTTTGGAAAGCATAAATCAGAGCTAAGCAAGATCGCTCAACCCCCGAGTATCGGCTTTCTGCATCCTTAAGAGTGCGACTAACATAGTAAACGGGTTGTTCAACCCCATTGTCATTTTCTTGGGCTATCAAAGCCCCAATTGCTTGACTATTTGAGGCCAAGTAGAGTCGAAGAGGCTTTCCAGAAATAGGTGCACAAACAGTAGGGAGCTTGGTCATGATGCTTTGTACCTTTTCGAAGGCTTCTTGGCATTCGGTAGACCAATGAAATGAGGCTCCCTTCTTCAAGAGTGGTGTGAAAGTGGAAGTTACAGCAGCAAGTCCAGGAATGAACCTTCTTATGTAGGATAGCTTGCCTAAGAAATTCTTCAGCTCCTTATGTGTAGTTGGTGGCTTCATAGTGGCTATGGCAGCTGCCCTTGCTGGATCAACATCGATACCGCGCTGATGCACTAAGAAACCCATAAATTTGCCAGCTGAAACTCCGAATGCGCATTTGAGAGGATTCATCTTGAGTTTGTACAAGCGGCATCTTTCGAACACTTTCTTCAAGACACCAAAGTGATCTCCCCTTGTCTTGGACTTCACCACAATATCATCAACATAGTCTTCAATCTCACAATGCATCATATCATGAAACATTGCTGTCATGGTTCTTTGATACGTGGCTCCGGCATTCTTGAGTCCAAATGGCATGACGGTGTAATAAAAGTTCCCGATAGGCGTGCGGAATGCAGTCTTCTCAGCGTCCTTCGGAGACATAAAGATTTGATTATAACTGCTGAAACCATCCATAAAGGAGAACATTGCATGGCCAGCAGCTGAGTCAATCAGGAGGTCCATGTTAGGTAGCGGGAATTCATCCTTAGGACATGCCTTGTTGAGATTACGGAAATCCACACAACACCGGATCTGACCATTCTTTTTCTTTACTGGAACTATGTTGGACAGCCACCGTGGGTGCTGTATTGGCTTAATGAAACCAGCTGAAAGTAGTTTCTTGACTTCTTGGGTGATTTGAGCTTCGACCTCTGGATGAAAGGTCCTCATAGGTTGTACCACTGGTCTAGTACCCGGTTCAACATTTAAAGAATGTGCAACAAGTTTCGGGTCTATCCCGGGCATCTCATCATATTGCCAAGCAAAAATATCTTGATACTCTTTCAATAATTCTACTAAATGCATTCTTTCTTCAACTGATAATGACGCACTAATAGAAACAGGCCTATTTACATTGGGATCAGAACTCAAATTGATTACCTCAAGTTCTTCTTCTGTAGCAATTTTGGGATCTGCTGCAACAGGTTCTGCTGCATCTGCAGGTTCTGGTGTGCTTGCTTCATTTACTGCGAAACAGGAGGGCTGCAAAACTCCCTCCTCTGGTTCGGGGGCCTCTTGTTGAGGACAATTGGCCCCCGCGCACCTTCACAAGCGGTAAACAAAGCGTCCATCAGGTAAACGGACGCGTACGCATTGTGGCTGGCTCTTGCTTGTGCTAACTCCTGCTTTGCGCTTCTTCTTCTGCTCCAGCAGATCTCTCAAATCCGCCCCCGGGGCATCTCTTATTTCTTCCCATTTGGGCAATGGGATTCCAATAGGTTTGGCAAGCGATGCTTCTCCTGCTGGAGTGACTTCATCATACAAAGCCGCTTCAACAAAGTGGGACTCAGATTGATCAAAGGGTGCGGAATTGGCGGCTATTCGGATAGGCTTCCCATTGAGCCTTCCTTTGACACATTGGTGGTAAGTGGAGGGGATGAGCTGATGCTTGTGCAGCCAAGGTCTTCCCAATAGTATGTGGTAAGGAACCACGGAGTCCACGACATGGAACCGTGTGAAAGCCACAATGGGACCAACCTTTAAAACAAGTTGAATATGCCCTTTAGTGTATTCACCTACACCACCGAAGCCCTTTATCTCCATAGATGCCCCTTGGATCTTCTTTTGAGAGATTTCTGCTGCCTGGATAGTACTTAAAGGAATGAGGTTGATACAAGAGCCGTTATCTACTAACGCGCGCCTCACTTGTACCTCATTGATTGTGGCTGAAAGGTAGAGAGGACGTCGGTGATCTGGATACTGAACTTCCATATCCTCATTTGTAAATGTGATTGCATTGGTTGTTTCCAGAAAGGCTCGGCTGGCATGGGTTTCTGCTGTAAAGCAGTGAGCTCCAGAATCTGCTACTATGGCCATGATGGCCTCAGTAGCTGCTGTGCGAGCTTCTGGATTCAATCCTAGCTGATTGAAGAGAGACCGAAACCTGGGATTCCTCTGTAGAGTCTTGATGGCTGTAGGTGTCATGGCAGTGCTTGCAGTGGCAGACTCATCAGCATCCACATCGCTAGTACTCCCATGAATGACAACCGAAACAACAGCCCCATTTTTATGCTTAAGGAAAGGATCAGTATGCACCTTTTGCTGTACCTGAGGTAATTCCAGGGTCCCATCTTGAATTTTCTCGTGGAACTTTCTCTTGAGAGTCTAACAATCTGCCGTGGAGTGATGGACATACCGATGGAAATAACAGAATTTCGAATTCTTCTTGTCTTCTTCAGTTGCTTTTTTCTGAATTTCTGGAAGTTTGATAATGCCATCTGCCACCCATTTGTCAAGAATAGCCTTCATTTCTTCTAGAGTGCAAGGAACCGGGGGTGGTGCTTCGTCAAAAGACCTCTCATTTGACTTCTTCCGTTTGTTGTTCACAGTTGACACCGTGAGAACTTGTGGTGGATTCTTCTTTTCTTTAGGCTTTTCAGTATGAGGCTTGACTGATAGCGCTGTTTTTCGAGCCTTTTGAAGCAGCTGCCCGAATCTTGAGATGTCAAGGTTTTCAAGGTGAGCCTGAAATTCTGGCAGCATGTTATCTATGCAGACCCCTACTAGCTCGCCTTCTTCATAATTAGCATAGCAATCCAGAGATATGTCGCGAAAACGATGTATGTAACGGAGCAAGTCTTCCCCGTTTGCTTGCTTGGTAGTATGGAGGTTGACAAGAGTAATTTTTTCTTTCGCTTGAAAATATTTTCCGCAGAACAGCTCAACCATATCTTCCCAAACCTTCACAGATCCGGGAGGCAAGGTGGTGTACCACGTGTAGGCTCTATCATCAAGAGACTTTGAGAATTCTCGAAGGCATAGATCACCATTTCCGGCATAAGCCCCCATTGAGTCTACAAACTTGCTAATATGCACAAGGGCGCTCCCCTTTCGGCCATCAAAACGTGAGAAAGTTGGGGCAACATACTTCTCGGGATAAAGCTGTTTTAACAACTCAGCAGGATAGGGGGGCTTCCTTACAAAAAGTCGAGGCTCCTTTGGGTTCTTTTCTCTTTCTTGTTTGAGGAGGTCTGCTATGTCAGACATTGTCACAAAGGTGGCCTCCTTCTCGTGCGAACCTGAGTCTTGATGAGGCTTCTCCTGGTTCTCTTCCCCATTTTGAGGAGGAGTCTTCGTACCAGCATCCTTCTCTTTGAGCTGTTTGATGGCTTCTGCCAGCTCACTTTGGTTCTGCTGCAAGCTCTGTATCAATTCTAGCAGCAGGTTTGTTGGTGGTACCTCTTGGTTCTGACCACTTGGAGGTGGTTGTTGCTGATCATGTCCTTGCACATTGACGGCAGATTCAGCATGGGAATGTTTGGTATGGGCAGAAGCTTCTCTTTGATTTCTTCTTTGCCAGGTTTTTGGAGGCATGGCTCCTGAGCTCTAGCTTTCCTCTTGGAAGTGTTGATCTCGACTCCCCAGTGGAGTCGCCAGAAATGTGAGGGGTGTTTTTGTAACAATGCCACGTGGCGTGCCGGGGGCGATCACGACATGGACTTTGGTATAAAGAAATGGGGGTAGTCGAATCCAAAACTCAACCGAGGGCCCAAGATTTGGCCCACGGGCTAGTGGGACACTTCTCAAGAATATCTTAAGACTAAAGTCACTAAAGCCCAAAAAATAATACGAACCAAAAATCAAGAGAAGTTTAATTAAAGCATCGTTACCGTCAAGAAATCCAAAGAACAGTCTTGGGCCGAGCCTCTCGCTGTTCCTTAGTAGGATTAGACTTGAAACGACGTAACTTTGATTATCACAACTTAAACATGGGTTTTCTGTGCTGCTGATGACATCTGCCAGGAGAGCTTTGAACAGTAACAAATTCTGTTGAAACTAAGAGAGGGTTGACTTGTTGGGAGAGAGTCACCTCCGATGAGACATGCATAAGGGTTAGGGAAGAATGTGTTTGGGCCTTTTGTGGAGCTAAACTAATAGTAGAGAACCATTATGGTCCTTGTAAGGCATTTCGGGAAATTCTGCCCAGACATCTGCCAGGAGAGCTTTTCTGGGAAAAAATGGGTTGAGTTGTAAATCCTAATCTTTTCAGACGGGATTACCTTTCTGGGTTTTGATTGGTATTTCTAAGTTGGAGAAGACCCCAGGAACATCCTCCTCTAAAGGTTTTCCGTTGGTGAATCCAAGAGAAACTCCTTTCTCTTGGGTTTTAATTGTGGTAATTTCTTGAGTTGTTGGAAGGGTTCTTCTTGGTCTGGTTTTGATGAGTCTCTTAGGTCTGATGCCTTGAGAATGCAGTCAATTCTCTATATATAGAATGATTAACATGGCTTAATCCCCTGGAAAACCGAGCTTCTGGTTCTCTTAAGCCTTATTGGTTTTTAGTATTAGTCCTCCATGACATGTTTTGTCAAAAGGAATGTAGCATAAGTAAAATGATTAGGGCCTTTTCCTGGTGTCAGGGTAAGGTTTTTCTCCTTCCCTGAAATGGCTTGTCAGAGGCACTCATTGCCTCTTGTTGGTGGGTTTTCTATGTATGGTTGTGTCTATGCATGTCTCATGTGTCTTGGCACCCATGAATCCATCATTGAGTCTCCCAGCAGACTTAATGACAGTAATCCATGGCCACCTAAGTCTCGGAACTGACTCCCCTCCACCAAACCACACTCCTCAAGTCGGGTCAACATAAGGAGAGCAGCTTCCTCACGGGTCTGGGCCGTGGGAGCTACTCCCTGAGTCCCTTTGGGACCGGGATAGACATGGTTGCGGATTCTCTATAATATTCCTTCACTTCCCATGCATTTTTGGCTGCTGCCAGTGATCTTGGAGCTGTTATGCAGAAGTCTGCTGCGTGAACAGTACTAGAAATCATGATTTCCGGTGGAGTGGGGAGCTGGAATGAGCTGTGGAAGCTTGTGTAATTTGAAGATGGCGGGTTGGCAGCTCTTGTCACATTGGAGAGGATGGCTTGCTGTTGTCTTCTTCCTTTTCAGTAGAATAGGACATAACACAGGCTCTGCCAGCAGTAGACATACAACTCTTCTTCTGTCAGCCTTAGTACAGACCCCATGGGACCCACGGGTTGGCTGTTCTTAACTATTTTGGGTGTTGGGCTGATTAATGCTTGGGCTCCAGCTGCTTCCCTCCACCAATTCAATAGTGTTTGGACCCCATATTTGCATCATAAGCATATCTTGGACCATGGGCTTCTTGTGAATTTCCTTTGACTTGTGAATAGTGCCGGGGCACTTAAAAAATAGGCCTAAATAGCTTTTTAGGTGCTGTTTTAGGCTGGGTCATATGTTCCGGGTTGTGGGCTTTTAGAATGGTGCTAAGGCACCTCAATGATGAGCCCACATAATTTATTAAAGGTTATTTAGGATGCTTTATTGGGCTGGGCTCATTGGGTTAAATAATCAATTAAGCCCAAGGATTCTATGGATATTATTGGGCATATTCAAATAGGCTGGGCTTATTGAGGTATTTTATATAAATGGTTAATTAAGCCCAAGTATCTTGTTAGGAGTTTGTTTAAGGCATTTTATTGGGCTGGGCTTTATTAAAGATTAATTAAGCCCAAGTATTTTATTTGGGGGCCCATTTAAATTATTAGTCAAAAAATGGGCATGTACAGTCTCGTAGAAGTAAGATGGTTGTCATTTGAATGAAATGCATCTTACCCAAATACCCCACATGACCAAAGTAGCCCGGCCCTTTTGATTGTATAATTGAGTATTTATAGGCATTTATATGTTAATTGTAGTTCTTACTTGATTGTTCGTCTGAAGCTTCAGCATTGTCAGTAGTTCAGTATGGCTGGTTGTGTTCTATTATCTTTAGTTTATCCGTTGCTTGTAGCTTGTATGGGTTATATTCTAAACAATAGTCTTAAGTAATAGTCTAAATATAAATTATAATTGAGGGTAATTCTACAGTATTCATGTGGGTACCATATCTCTAATAGATAAAATCTCACATTAATGGTACCAATGTCACATATTATGGTACCTACCTCACATATGATGGTACCTACCATTTTTATTTATTATTTAAATTAATATATATAAAAAATCAGATAGTACCAATATCACATTAGATAATACCAACATCACATATGATGGTACTTATATCACATTTGATGATACCAATTGAGTGGGTATCATACCCACAAAAAGAGTATGGGTATTGTAGAATGACCCTGTAATTGATCACCTCTACACCAATGAAAGTCTCTATTAATCCTTTTATAAGAAAACTAGTTTTGGTGGCACGTGTAAGGCCCGTGCTTGGTTTATTGGAGGATTTGAATTTTTTTTTTTTTTTTTTGACAAAGAACTTCATTTTATTAGGCAACGTTATAATTTGGTGTATAGTATTAAACGTTAAAAAGACTTGAACGTGAAACTCATTTCCAAATTAATATTTCAGTAATGGCATAATAAACCATCATAATTTCACAAATCACAATTTAAACTGAAAGTTCATGTAATTTTATTCTATAATGCTTTTCATTATTAGGTTGATAAATTTGTTTAGGATGACTGTTATAATAGAATAACTATAACAAAAGGTACCAAGGACTGGTGTTCTCGAACATTAAGAATGTAGAATTGAAGTCTCTTATTCATAAATCTCAAGTTAGAACAGCACATGTTACTAAATGCCTGAAAAATGTTACACAGGTAACAACAACCTTGTTACTTGTTTCAATTCAAAAGGTAACCCAGGTCAAAGGTTAACTTTTTAACTTACTTTAGCCCTAAATATGCACTAAATAACATTCATTATAATCAAAATTAATTCACAATTACCACCTACCATGTGTAATATACGAAACTTGAATGATAAATAATTTATTCCATGCAAGCACCTCTTAAAACTTGTACACTTTAATCAATATTCAAAGTTAGATCTAATTGAAAAAGCCAAAAAAAAAATTTTAAAAGTAAAGAAAGATGAATTTAATGGGAGCAGAGATAATGGAAGCTATTAATAAAAAAGATTTAAGCACCCAGCCTTGTGCATTGCTTTGAGAGTTTGAGTAAGTGATTTTGTCAATGTAGGTTTCTTCTCTTACAATTTTTCCTATTAAAGAAGAAAATTGTAATGCCAGAAAGAATTCAAACATCAGTAACCACATGTTCGAGCATAGTTTTTTTTTTTCATAACATAGGAGAACTTTACTTAGAGAATGGCACGTGGACCACTTGTCCAGATATAGTACCAAAAGGAAACGATTTACGATTCTCTTCTATTAGCAAGTAGGTAGCTACTTCTTGAAGAAAGTTTCTAAACCATTTCACTTGTTTTGATATTAATCTAATAGACAAATGAATAAACTGAGGTTGTTTATGATAAAAGTTGTTCAAACACAACCTAAAATATATTTATCAAATTAGTAAACAAAGAATAGCAGGGGAAAAATAGAAGCCGCCAAAATGACCACAGATTCTACAAAAGAATAAATAAGCTCTATTCTAAAAGTTAAAATAAACTGATGGAGGATTAAAATCGCCAATGGCCATGCTCTATCTGATATAATCAATAAGTTTTCACAAACTATCATTTTTAACCCTGCTCAACAAGAATTGATCCTAGAGGCTAGAGCTTTACAAAATTTCGTTGTGACAACAATGAATACTTTATTTTGACCTTCTTGTATCACGAGAACTATTGATGAAGTTGAAAAACAGATTTAAGATACCATGAGAAAAGTCTCCTATCACACTGTATTGTACAATGCCATTTCTTGAGAACTTTGTCACAACGTTCACAAGAAAATCCATATTTGATACTCCCTCCTCACAAGCACTTAGTAGTCTAAACAGTAATAATCAGAAAAATTCAAGTCAGAAAACATATAAAATCAACATCTATTGTAACAACCCAAGGAAAGCGCTAGCCACATCTGCGCTTATACCCCAAAAGGGCTAGTCAAGTTACAATTGGGGCTCCTTGCAATTGTTAATAAAGCCCA
>BKZX01025057.1:16669-31319 GCA_014362285.1 Fagus crenata | reverse complement strand
CGTTTATCACTTCTCCGGGAATGGTTAAGCTTCCTTAAAATATCAAAGAGGCTGTTCGAAAGGAACTTAACACTTCTGGGGGAGTGGTTAAGCATCCTAAAAATATCAAAGAGGTTGTCCCAAAAGAGGTTGTCCCAAAAGGAACTTAACACTTCTGGGGGAGTGGTTAAACATTCTAAAAATATCAAAGGAGGTTGAAGTAACGGAACTTAACACTTCTAGGGGAGTGATTAGGGATGTTAAGCATCCTAAAAAAAAAAAAAAACTGTTCCGAAGAAGCTTTATACTTTTGGGGGTGTGGTCGGGCTTTTTATGCCCAAAATAGTTGTTCGGAAATATTTTGCCACGCTATGAAGATATATAAATGTTAGATCGGATAATATGTTGTTCAGGCTTATAATTTTACAGGGAGCATCGGATTGTTTACATTTAAGAAGGAGCCGACTTTCCGGAATGTGTCAAGGTAAGTTTTTACTTGTGATAGGTATGATGAAAAATTAATACTAAATTGCATGTCCATGTTAATTTGAAATCATGGTCATTTTGGACTCCGCGGCCACACCTCGACCTCAAGGGTTTTATCTTAACTTATTATTTTCATAAAAGCACGAGTCAGGCAGCGGTTCATTAAAATTATTCTTGGGGGTTGTGCACATTGATTCCGACTCCCTCGGGAGCAAGGTTATTAAAATCGGGATTCTACCTTGAATCGTTGGGAGGGTTTCGCGAATCGAATCGTAGAATCGAATCGTGAATCGTAAGATTCTACTTTCTGTGAATAAAAAATATATAAATAATTATAATTCATAACATAGGTTAAAGAATCATTAAAAAATAAATAAGTTTTGGCATAAAATTTATAAAATGCAATAAGTCATCAACTATTAAATACTAAATGACAAATTTCAAATTTCAAACTTTCAAGTTCCAAGTTTTAATACCACATAACCATAAATATACATAATGTTCCAAATAATAACACTACATAAATCAAAATATTTCCCATCCATTTTCCACAATGGTGATTTTGTGACAAAAGTAACACATTACTTATTGTTTAATGTGAATAACCAAGATCTAAAAACCAAGATCATCATTGATTTTATGAATGTTGTCCTCTAATGGGAGACCTTCACCATAAATGTCGTTCCTTCTATCTAAGATTATGAATTTCTTTATCTTTATCACCTAGCAAAAAAGAACAAAAACAAATTGTATTCAAAATTTTATAAAGATCTAATAAGGAAGTCATAAGGCAAAATGGACAGGCTTCTCTTATAAAAAAAAAAAGAAAAAAAAAAAAGGGCAGGCTACTTTTTATCAAAAAAAAAGGACTGGCTACTAACATACTAAAAAGTAAAAATCAGCCTAATACAAGCTAAATTTTCATTGGAGGCCCAAAAAAAAACCCAAAAAATCCTAATAAACCTTGTGCAGTAGAATCGTATTGAATCAGAAGCAAATCGGGATTCTAAAGATTCTAAGATTCAAATCGGGATTCTATTAAGATTCTACCACCTTTAAGATTCAGTTAAGATTCGAATCGTTTTCATAATGTTGAATCGTAAAATCGTAAGATTTTAAGATTCGAATCGGGATTTTAATAACCTTGCTCGGGAGTTACTCGAGGAAGCCGAAATCAGGGGGTAATTGTGGGGGAAAAAATTAATTAAAATAGGGGGTTACAAATAGAAGGGGAAGCATAGTTGATTTTTATCTTCACTTTACAGTATATCCCAGCTGTAAAATACAGCTGGGTAAAACATGAAATACCTACAAATATCATATACATGTTCTATTGGTTTCTAACACATTCTAGGCACATAAAAGGGTTTTATATATGTGAAGGGCAAGCAACGTAAGGGGCGGTGGACAGAGAGATAGAAATTTAGAGAAAAGACTAGAGAGAAGAAATCTCTTATAGTGTTCGGAGAAAGCATTTTATTGTATTTGTAGCTACACTCATATATAACAAATAGGGATGTGGACGTAGGCAAGTTGCCGAACCACTTAAAACTATGTGTTATGTATTTTGGTTCTATTTTATCATTCAACAGTCCCCAACGGACTGAGATTCAACGTGCTGTGAGGTTTGACGCGGTTCCAATATTATCCCGAAAAAATCCCACCTACATCTCTGGTACTAATCCTCCAATTCTTTCAACATGTTCATTTCCCCCTTTTTTTTTCTTTTTTTTTTCTTTTTCTTTTTCTCCCGCAGCTTTTAGTTCCGTACTTATTTTTATATCACTATTCCGAAGCCTAGCTAAAGTACTAACTTAAGTTTATTTCGATTTTTGTTTTGTTCTTCAACGACCAAGCGCGCAAGAACTGAGGGTAGGCTTTGTTTTTATGTGGTTATTGAACTGTTCAAATTTTGGTGTTAATCTTTAATGCATACGATGTTACTATTCGAATGAACATCTATGATTTAATTTGCATTGCAATCTACTACTTTTGCTAGGAATCTTATTTGAGTTTTATGTATTTCTTGGGGTTTGATATGAGTTTGAGTTTATAGTTTGTAAATAAGCTATTTTATAGAATAATGGTTAAGTAATTAAATTTACTATTTTTTTAATTAAGATTTGAGTTAGCATGTCACGTCAGATATTTTTAAAATTAAAAATAAACTGTTAGCCACATCAGTATTTTCCATCCAAAACTTAACGGCAATAACTATTTTGACATAAGGTTGAAAGGTTGAGGACCAATTTGACACGAAGGCCAAAGGATGAGGACCAAAACAGTATTTAAACCAAAAAATAACTAAGAAAGTATTAGTAACGATTACATGATTTTTTTAATTTGAAATTACAAGTCCCTGAACTTTAATAATTAGTCAAATTGATCCTTAAAACATCTATGGATAAATGAATTAAACAAATGAAATTAAACATGCTTTTTAATTAAATTGTTGTTCAAAAATATATATTCTAAATGAATGTTTAACATAAATGAAACAATACAAATTTGTTTTGCCGCTTGGATATTCAGTCCAGTGGTAATCCTCCTCCCCAAAAAAGCCTCACCCCTCTATGAGGATGTAGGTTCAATTCCCGAGATTTTCAAAATATATGTGTGTGAGTTTAGATTAGAATTTCTATCATATATATATATATATATAAAATGAAACAAAAATGTGATTGGAATTTAGACAAAATGAGAAATTTGGATATTTCTTAAAGTTAAAGGGTTTCTATTTTGAAATTTAAAAATCAAGGGGTTTGTTTGATTTTTACCCAAAGGGTTTCTTTTATATATATATATATATATATATATATATATATAGGGTGGTGTTATCTATATATATATATATATATATATATTATAAGAAAAATTAAGAATCCACAAAAAAGAAGAAGAAGATTTTCCATAAAGCCTAAAAACCATTATATGGTGCTTTTACCTTTTGAACTGTACTCTTCTTCTTTTTAATCGCATTGGCATGTTAAATTCTCCCAAGTTTTTCCATCAGCCTAACAACCATTAGGTGCATTTAATTATTATTATTATTATTTTTTTTTTTGCTGTGTAACCATTAGGTGCATTTACCTTTTGATTCTGCCTTTTGATATAATTGAGCTAAGTTTAGCAAATATTTTCCGAAAGCCTAACAACCATTATATTAGTATTTTAATGGGAGAGAAAAACAAACACACAAATGACAATTGAATGATGCTTTTGCCTTTTGACTGTGCCTTTTCTTGTCATTGATTAGATTATGTTTAACATGACCTATTATATACCCTATTTAATGACAAAACTATTTGATATTTTTAAGAGAAAATTATTCAGAAGTCGAGGATTACAAGTAAATATGTAATCTCTCTCTCTCACATGAATGATGTGTCCTACTATAAATTTAATTAATAAATAATCACTCATTTTTAAGATATCTTTAATCAATGATCATTTAAGCATAAGACAAGTACAATAATAAACAATAACACAAAACGAACAACTTTATCAAATTACAAGCCATAAAGTGTAATCAGTAAAACGTTAATGAATGTATGTTCACATTAGGTGATATGTATAAGAAGTGGTGTGCAATAATATTTACTCTAAATAGATAATGATATGTACGTGTTCATCAAGTAATATATATATATATAGATAATGTGGACATTGAAAGTTAATTAGACCGGATTTTTTGGTAAAATGAATTAGACCCTTTTGTCATTTGCTGTTAAGAGTTCACAATTCATATTGGGTAGGTGTGAACTTTGATAAGATGTCTACTAATAATTCAAAGTAAACGAGATCACTGAAAAGAACCTTTCACAGCTTTAACTTGTCCACGCGTGAACGTGATTCCAATGGGACAAGGGAATTCAAAAATAATTTGGACATGAATAGCGTAAATTAATAAATATTGGAGCGTGTGAAATATGACTTGAAAAGAAGTGTTAAATATATGGGTAAATATTTATAAATGAGTCTAGTTAACGGGTATCCTTAAGACAATTGTTAAGTAAGAATTTAATGTTTCTACTTTATAGAAAGTATTGAAATTTTAATATAAAAATAATAAAAATATAATTTTTAAGGATATTTTAATCTTTTTTATTTATTATTTAATATTAAAAATATACTATTTTCCTCAAAGTAGAAGCATTTAATGTTACTTAACAAATGTCCTTAGGGCATCTGTTAACAAAATCCAATTATAATATACTTTATATATTTCAAACTTGAAATATATTTAAAAAAAGAAAATTAACATAACAGGGTCATGGAGGAGAAATAATGAATTAAGAGTGTAGAATTTGTTTTAACTCTATGAGCGAGAGAGAGACAACTACTGATGTGAATCATGTGAGAGAGAGAGAAAAAATAATAATAATAATAATAAAAAGAAGAAGAAAAGAAACAGAATAAAAATTAATTAGGAAGAGAGGAGAAAAGTAAAGAAAGAAAAGTACAAAGTTGGTGAGAGAAAGATGTGGCCGTTTGGTAGCACAATGACACAGGTAAAACGCGTTTTTCGCCACTCTATTGAGGTTTTACACATTTGATAAAAATCAAAAAGCATAAATGCAACTTATTTAGCCTTAAAAAAGTAGAGAATGCCACTGAAACTCAAAGATTTCAAACTGTGAGTATTGCCAAAATCAAGGTCCTCCACTGGGTTAACCAAATGGCCCGATGGAGAAAGAGAGAAAAAGAAATTAATTTAAAAAAGAATGATTAAACAAATGTTGTTGGAGAAAGAGATGTGATGGAGAGAGAAAAAAAATGGTGAAAAACAAAATTTGATGAAGTACTACACACGATCTTGTAAAATAACAAACCAGATGGTAATGAGTCATTTGTTGGTCACTACCATTATATGTCCTCTACGAGATAAAATAACATAATGAGTAGATGAAATAAATGGTGTAAGATAGTGATATGGTGTGGAAGAAATTCTCTTTTATAACAATAAGTAAGTAACGAATAAATGTGTAAGTAGAATATAACAAACAAAAAAATGTTCATATTTTAAAAGAAAGTTAGAATAATGATGTACAAAACTTATCTTGTAATTGGTTGCCTGTTTGGGTTGCTTTTTCATTAGAGACCCATATTAGGTATGGAATGAAGGATTCAACAGGAAGATATATAGGCATGAAGCATTTAGCAACGTTAATATTGGCACATCCATATTGAAATGAGCCATCATTACAAAAAAAATCGGCATATAGAGGCGGTTTTCAAAATCTCAAAACTGCCTCATAGACGTAAATGTTCTATAGAAGCGGTTTCAAACCGCCTATAAAAATTTCAAAAGTGACTTTGTAATTACTGTCTTAATAGACATGAATGCCCTATAGAGATGGTTTTAAAAAGTGTCGGTATAGAAAAACCTAAAGATCAAAACCGCCTCTATAGATTATCTATAACCGTCTCTATAAGTAATATGGTTTATAAATGCGGTTTTCAAACCACCTCTAATCTCTATAGATAAGTTTTGTTTTAAAAAATCTATTTTTGAAAGTTTTCTATTGCGGTGGTTTGAAAACCGCCTCTATAGATCTTTTTTTATTTTTTATTTTTTTAAATTTGCTTTTGCACCGATTTAATTCTCCTAATACACGATACAAAATTTCAAACTAGAACATAACAAATGTCTATAATACAATCATCATATATGTATAACACAAATAAAGTATTGTCTAAAGAGTCTTCAAAACAATGGACAAACTAATACAATATTACAATATTAAAAGTTTTAAATTGTTTGATAATTTCACTACAACACTTTACTTGAACATAAATGTTTCACAAAACTAATTAGTACTCAAACTAATCCTCAAAACTAGAATTCTCCCAAGTATTTTGATTGATGAGATGCAACAGATGATCTTTGGCCAATTGGAGATTGTTCATCCGGAACGCCAACATTGCCCTAAATACAAATTAAGAGAGTTTGTAAATTCCCATAATAGTAAGAAATCATAACACAATGAAATTGACCTATCAATTGAAATTCAAACATAATTTTCTGCAACAAAACGTATATAAGTTAAGTGATATAGGCCCAAATTATTTTGATCAACCATGCCAGAAAAATCAACCTAACAATAGTAAACAAAGGTGCAAGTAAGAATAAGCTTTTATTAATACCACATCAGTACATCAGATAAGGAAAGGTTATAATTTTGAAGCTACAATCAGAGCTAGTTAATCACAAATAAAACTAGTGACAGACTAGCAGCCCGTTGTGACAAATTCTTAACATTTTTGGTGGAAATGTAACTTTTGGTGGAAATGAGATTGCAAGTGTGAGATACCCAACAGTACGTAGAAGGTGATTTTAAAGTGTAGGCTCGGCCCAAATCTGATTCAACCTTGCCCATTGCCACACTAAACATGCATAAATCATCCATAGTGCTTTCCAAAGATCTGAGCTCTGATTCAAGGTCACTTGGACCAATTGAGTTAAAAGCCACCAAGGGCCAATCGGCCAACTCATGAAACCAACAAAAAGAACAAACGAGCTTAGGAATATAAACATGATTTTTGTTTAAATACATTAGGCCCGATCCAAAATAAGCGTCGTCGAAAAGCAGGACTTGGTCAAAAGTGATTGGGCTAAACCAAAGTTGAGTTCGCAACTACATAAGCTCAAGGAACTAGATCAATAATAACGGGCAAAGACCAATTAATATTACTTTATTTTTTTTTGATAATTTGATATTTAGGTAAGGGGATTTGAATTTTGAATCCTCTAATGTTTTCGTTGAAGAAGATCATGAGGTGTTAGTTGAGATACAAAACCATTGGTCAATTGGTAAATTACAAAATCTCAACTCACATGAACCCAATATTAAAGAAAAAAATTACCCAAAAGCTCACGTGCACAAGAAGAAAATGAGAAAAAAAAAAAAAAAAAAAAATCCCCAAGATTTATAAAATTAAAGTTAAATTACTTTTTGAATGGTTAAATTTTACAAAAATAATTTAAAATACACATTTAATGGTTGAAATAAACCAAAATTAATTTTAATTACACCTGGAATGATCGAAATTCACCAAAATTAATTAGAACCTTCAATTATTAAAATTCACAAAGAAACCTAATTCTAAAGTAGATATAGTATGACTATTGGAAGCCAAAAGATGGGTTTTAGAATCGAGTGTGGTGGGTATCTTGCACATTCCCATTTCTTAACGTAATTTCTTAACAAAAATCAATGTATATAGAGTTTTCCATTGTGTTCATTTTATCTAGATTGTAAGTAGGGGCAAAAGTTATATAATTGATTTTTTTCTTTTTTTAAATTGTGCTCATCATCTTATTTAATAAAATTTCAAGTTTTTCTTTAATATCCCAAGCCGATTATCCACCATAAGAGTTGCAATCAAGGATCGAAATATGTGCGGTCCATTGATCAGTTTTCTCACAATATAAGATACCTGGGGTATCTTTAAGCTTTACTAACAGGTTAGGAATATAGCAAGGGGTGCATAGAAAAATCAATTCTATAGGGTACTCTTCTTGTTTCCATGCAAAAATTGAGCCTTCAGATATCAGCTCTAAAATTTCTTAAGCTTGTAAATTCTATAGGGTCTTTATTGTGCATAGCATTGGCAATAAAATATTTTTTCAATAGTGCATTAAAACACAAAGTTAATTAAAGAAGAAAATTTGCATACTTTATAAATGAGAAAAAAAAAAAAAAAAAAAATACATGACTGCTATAGGGAAGCTACTAGATTGACTATTTGCTTCATTGTTATGTATCAGAAACTTAGAAATCCATGATTTCATAATAGGTAATCATCCTTGTGCACCTGTGGTGAAGAAAGACAATTTGGTATCTTAGAATAATAAGTTTCAGATTTCAAAAAGCGACAGTATGTTAATGAAGTTTTCACAAAAGTAAATATAATTCAAAAGATATTCATTATACATAACTTTATTTGTAAATTAAACATTCACTTATGTTTTAGTAAGAAAATTCATGATGCAAGAATGCCCATTTGCGGAATTGACAAATCCAACTCATTCAGCATTTGTGGAATTGGTACCACTTTAATTAGATTTTATATAAAAATCTAAACAAGCAAACTTCTTTAACAAATTCATTAACTTTAACTTTGTAGCCTTCAAATGTCTATGTCAGTAATTTAATAAAACCGGCAATAATTTAATCTGATGCCATCGATAGAGACCTCTATATCTAGAGTAATAAGATGCAAGCCAATTTCTTGTGAACCACTTCAACGATAGAATTATAGCTTTCGGTGGCATTTTATGTGTTTAGGTATTATCGAAGAGTAGGGCTTATTCCCTTACTAAGCATAGAATAATTAGCTTATCAAATTTCAAGTGGCACCAATCTTTTCAGCATTGTTAGAAGAAAACACATTAACATAAAGTCATGTGACCTCTAATCGCTATATGAAATTAGATCATGTGGTGTGGGGTGTTACCAAATTATAACATCATACAAGACAAAACAAAATTTACCTGTGGCTTGAAGCCTTTGTCTGCGTATATTAGTTCCAAGAAGTTTTTGTCGAATTGAGTGTAGCTCAATTATAACGACACTCATGTTCATCCTTTCTCTTGGAAATTCAATGGAACAAGCAACTCCAATTTCAAGTATCAAGATTAAGCATTCTTTACTCTTTGGACTTCCATTTTGACTCTCATTATTGTGGGTAATGTTATTCATTCTTGTCTCCCCTTCTTCTCTTTCCCAAAGAAGGATAGGATCTATAATGTCAATTATTTGTTCCGGCAAAGCTGCTTGAACAAACTCATGAAGGTTTAAGTTATCTTGGAAAATGTTATCGGTAGGTTTTTATCTTGTGAACATCTCTAACAATAATATGCCATTAACTATAGGCATCACCATATGTTGACACCTCATTTCTCACACCATACTCTGCAATTACACATAATATATATGTAATGTGAACATAATTTTGTATTAATTATTAAATAAAGAAGGAAAAAAAATATATAACCTACTGCTATTAAAAGAGCTTTTTCAGTGGCACATACAAGGAAAAGAATTAAGATAAGTGGAAAATTTTGTTATATAACATTCTATCTTCTAGTTATAGTACATATTAAAATTGTCCTTTCAAGCTTTAAAGTATAGTAAAAGACTATGAGTAAACAAAAACAATTAAATTTAAAAAATGATAATAATATTCACCTGGAGCTTTAAAGTATAGTAAAAGACTATGAGTAAACAAAAACAATTAAATTTAAAAAATGATAATAATATTCACCTGGAGCAGTATAACCTACCGTTCCTCTTACTCCGATGGAGCTTGATTGGTCAATAGAAGAATCTTGGGTAGCATCAAAGAGAAATCTTGCCAAGCCAAAGTCACCTACGTGTCCAATCATTTCATCATCAAGAAGAACATTGCTGGCTAGGCTTGAGGTCGCAGTGAACGATTGGTGTTTGGCAATGGTGATGAAGATAATCCAATGCATTAGCAACATCAATAGCAATATTCAGTCTTTGAAGAAGACTCAAACCCCTTGGTTCCTCAAGAGTCTCATTTATTCTTGGATTTCGATGCAACCATTCATCTAGGCTGCCATTTCCCATGAACTCCATTACCAAAGCCTTCAAATCATGACCTTGATTGTAACGCCCAGAAATTTTCAATTCAATAAATCCTTATTTAACTCGCAATAAGAAATTTCTAAGACAAATAGGTCTAGTTTCAAAATCAAATCACAAGATAATTCAACTAGTCTCCAAAAATAGTCAAATAATCCAAACTCCACAAGATTAAATCCTCACAAAAACATTCATCTTAAATCAAAACTTAGAATCCTCACAAAAGAGTTCCTCAAGATTAGCTAAACGCTGGAGATCTCAATAGTAGTCCACCGGCAATAAATGATCACGTACTAGCAACCTTTCCTCACTATGGATCTGAGCAGCTACTTTGAAAAATATAATAACAATAGGAATGAGCTAAAAGCCCAATAAGTGGTATTCACACACTACCTTCAAGGGGTAACAAAAGGAATTGGATTTATATGAAGCAAGGAGTAGATAGGGTAATAATAGAGGTGGTTAACAATGAATTGGTAATTCTAGAATATTCCAATATAAGAATTTAGGCAATAAATGAGACATCATAGTTAGAGATACAAATTGGTTTAGAATATTATAAGCATAGCAGGGTATAATCACAATGTCATAAATACATAATTTAAGAAGCCATGTCCTGTGTATTGCCCCCGCAGGAAGGGTCACTCCCATGTATTGCCCCCACAGGTAGGGTCACTCCCATGTATTGCCTCCATGGGTAGGGTCACTTAAAATTTGCTCAACATCTCATTCTCCAGAACATCAATTTCATAATCTAAATTATGGTCCACGTATTGCCCCCATGGACGGGGTCACTGAATTTATTTCATGGCAAAGAATTCAATTAAGGGTACGTACAACATGAACAATTCACTTTGGCAAAATCAATAGTTCAAGAGTTATGTAAAAGTAATTTGATATGGTAACGGTCACAAGTTGTCACGATACAATATGAAGAAAGGATCTCAATGGACTAAAAGCACTCAAGAAAGTATAAATTTATCAAGACAGAGAATCCAATGGGTTTGACAATAATTATGGGGAACGTAAGGAGAGTAATGTGTAAAGTCCCACTTACCTCAATGCATAAACCAATAAGCAATTATCACTCTGCACTAGTTTCGTCACCAAGATCCTTAGAGTCTAAGTGTCACGACCCAAATCCATAATATGATTCGGAGTCGGACCGGCATGTTAATACCAAGCCTGTGCCTGATATTAACACGAACCAACTAAAAGGAGTATGAATTTTTTTCTTATTTCCTCTCTTCTCTCATCTTGATTCTTTAACTTCTTCTTGGATTGAAAACTCCCATAATATAATAACATACTCCTTTACAAAATAACTAAATATAATAGTCCACCTAAAGGAAGTGATAGTAATCAAAGCATCTATAACTGTTTATACAAAATACATCAATATGTGGACATAAAAACTCTAATACAGCGGAAGACTATTTAAACCTATACATCACTTCTGTTTTATTTATATAAAAACTCAAAACATCTAAAACTTGTTCTAGATACCACAAACTTGCTCCTCCATGCTGAGACTCTTGGCTGCACCATAGGATGTTCCTGCAATCTAAGCAATCCACTTTGCTCAGGAAGGGAATTGTGACATGAAGATTTAACAGTATGCATGAATACATGATAAACAGACATATCTTTGTGGATATGACTTGCGTATAAACAGTTCATGCTACAATGATTTCATGAGTTTCTTGCACATATATGTTTCATATTGATGAACATAATATCTGATAACTTGTAAGGCATAATATATTTATTGAAATCTAAACATATAGCATGATTCTTTTGTATGTAAACTAAACATGTTCCCTTAAACTGTTCTGAAGAGAAAGCTTATCTCATACTCTTGCATAATATAGCAAAACTATATGGAACATGTAACTGTACTTTATCTTTAAGACTATGCCCCTCGTGACCTTGTTGGTGCCATGTCTACAGGGTATGAAACCCCTCGTAGCCTTCTTGCTAGTCTACAAAGATCCGAAGATCCCCTCGTGGCCTGGGTTGCCATATCTTCAGGGAATACAACCCCTCGTGGCCTTACTTGTTGCCGGTCTACAGGGAATAAAACCCCTCGAGGCCTTCTTGCCATGTCTTTAGGGCATACGATCCCCTCGTGGCCTTGGGTTGTCAGTCTACAGGGCATCACACTCAAAACTGTTTTTGGTGTTCTTAAAACATATCATGCTTGTTTATTTTTCAATCTCTCTCTTGCCTTATTAAGCCAAAATCATAGCATATCCACAACTTGTTTCTAAAATCTGTCTTAACTGTACTAACTCAAAACAGTTTCTAAATCAATGCACATTTTCTCTATAAACAAATATCAAACTGAGTTTATTGAAAGCATCGATTAAACATATATAAATATATTCTTAAAACATGGACTATTAAATTTTCATGGCACATTCCCTTACCTCGATCCAGCAGCAGCACAGCAGTCTCAAAGCTTGCAATGGAGTTCTCTACTTTCCTTGTTCAGTCCCTAGACCAAAAGATATTAAAATCCAATGATTAGCAGACATTCTAACTCACAAAAGCACTCATGGCTTCCCTTAATTATCAATTCTATAGGTTTTCTAAACCTTTTCACATCCTTACCCTATTTAGGTTCCTAGGAGTCTCTATATCGCAACCCAAAGGCAACCAAACAAGCAAACTAAGCAATAGTGGCAAAACATCAAAACTAGTTCTATTTACTGCCTAAAACAGAAACCGTATTGCAGGATTCAAAATATTTCTTTTCTATACTAGATGGTATAATCAGGACATATAAAAATTCACTCATTTAGTAAACACATTATTTATCATGCATACCAAATTTCAGCTCAATTCACTTGTCCAATTGCAAGAATAAATTCTTCAAAGTCTCAATGTTTTCAACCCATCTTAACAGATTTTTCTGCAGGAACAGCATCTTATAAAATTCATTTGACAAACTTAGAGACATCAAAATATCCTGAAATCTTACTGTGAGGTAACACCTTATAGTTAACATCTATCCTCAAAATTTCAACTCAAAACAGTATATCTAGAATTTATTAAAATTCTGGTACTTTAATGAACTCAAATTTGTCAGTTCAGTTTTTAAAGTGACTTTGAATCAGTACCCACAATTCATTATATACTAAAATGGCATGGGGCTAATTCCATCAATAACATATACATCCTAGGGTTCCAGAAACATACTCCAATCACTTAAATTCCAAATATTGGATTTATTATGCAATTTCAAACCAACAAACACAGAATCTGTCAAATGGACAGATTTGCACAGTTTTCTTGTAAAATAACAAATAATTATCAAAACTCAATATTTTTCTATGAAATTTCATATACATAAACTAGACATATGATAGATTACCTTAGAGAAAACCGTTTCCTCATATCTATTTTGAAAAATAACAGAATTTCCAAGAAATTTTACTGTTCACGCAGACTTGACAAAACAGTAAATTTCCAGCAACTACTACTTCAAATCCCACATGCATGACCACAATCTTTCATTTTCCTTAACCCAAAATCATATTTATACAAACCCATAACCTCAAAAAATAAAAACCCAAAGATTTCCCCAAAATCCAAGTATTTGATAGTTAAAATCCTTACCTAACTTATGATTTCTTGAAGGAGGAGGGCTAGACTCCTTCTCTAACTTGAATTGTGGAGGAAGATGTGAGGAAACAAGGCCCCATAGCTGCTGGACCCGTGGGGTGCAAGAGGGAGAAGAGAGCTTGTTCTCTCTTTTGTTTTTCTTCTTTTGTTTTGTCTTTGCTAGAGAATGAGGGAAATGAAGATGAGGGGTGGGGGTAAATTGATTTTATAGAACCGGTCAACTATGGGGTCAATGGGCTGACTATTTTTTTTTTTTTTTCTTTTAACTAGACTTAAGTTTAAGTTGTCTTTAACTAAACTTAACCAAGTTGCTAATAATGAAATTACACTACTTGATATTACACCATTTCTATATATATATATATATATATATATATCACTATCATTTTAATGTCAATGTAATATAATATTATTACTTAATCAAACTATATGCTATATCCATTTTAATAATTTACCATGTAAATTATTAAACCTATAGTCCTTTTGTGACTTAATATTAATATAATTAATTTATAATGTTTAGGGGTGCGGGGCATCACACTAAGTCAAAGAAACATAATATTTTTAATAAGGACATAAATATTTCCAAACCTACACTATTACTTAACACAATAAATCTTATTAACCTCGAAGATCCGAACCCATTACTAACTTGTAAGATTCTTAATACCCCTGGTCACAAAATTTAATATTTCCACCAAAACCCACTTACTCCTATGGTATAAACATCCTTAATAGTTATCTGTTTTACTGGACTCCAAGATAACAACATCTGTCAACCAAAATGTTTACCGTAAAACAAATGTTACCTAAAAGCCGAATTGTGATATCACACATCTTCGTTGGTTTATTTAATTATAATGCCTATGGTATACAGATTGTTATATGCCTATAATCCTACACGCCTATGCAAGGTTCCTGCTCCTAGTATAATGCCTATGATA
>BKZX01025057.1:1000-16569 GCA_014362285.1 Fagus crenata | reverse complement strand
CTATGATATATATATATATATATATATACGTATATTATCTCTTCTATCAATTTTTTTTCAACACCTATTCTAAAGCAGGGACGGGCACAAGTCTTTCTATGGCCAAGGTAATATTGAATTGTAATAAGTCAAGAGAATGATGTATAATGTGAACTTACCTGTACAGCCCTAATGCAACTTGCTTTCGCCACAGTCTAGCGGCACCTTTGTCACTAGTGTTAGGTGTTGGCTACCAATTTAAAGAAGGTGATTTCAGTGTATAAAAGGGAGAGAGAGAAAGAGGCTTTAGGGTTTTTTTCTGCCAAGTATAAATATGAGTTTATATATCCTTTAGGGTGTCTAGGGTTTGATGGGATTATATTAGGAAAATATAATTATTATTTATTCTTTAATAAAATCTAACCCTAATTACAATTATTCTATTTTGTTTTATTTTATTTTATTTTTCGTATATTACATTTCTCCCCCCGTTAAAAAAATTTGGTCCCCAAATTTGACGTACCAAAGTCACGGAATAAATGAGGGTAGCTCGCTCTCATCTCTTCCTCCAACTCCCAAGTGGCCTCCTTAGTACCATGATTCTTCCATAAGACTTGAGCAAACCGAATTGTCCGTCTGCGTAATACTTGCTCTTTACGGTCCAAAATTTTGATGGGTTGCTCGTCATAGGTCAAATCTTCTCGAATCTGAATTGGCTGAAAATCAAGTATGTGTGATGGATCCGGGATATACTTCCGAAGAGATGAAACATGGAACAATTATGAATTTTGGACATCGCAGGTGGTAATGCAATTCTATAGGCAACAAGTCCCACACGCTTAAGTATCTCAAATGGGCCAATGTATCGTGGGCTTAACTTACCTTTATGCCCAAATCTCGTAATTCCATTCCACGGGCTAACCTTCAAGAATACATGATCTCCAACAGCGAATTCCAAGTCTCGTCTTCGATGATCTGCATAGCTTTTCTGGTGACTCTGAGCTGTTTGTATACGTTCTCTAATCAATCGAATTTTCTCAGAAGTAATCTGTATGATTTCTGGCCCCACAAGTTTACTTTCCCCAACTTCATCCCAGCATACTGGTGATCTACACTTCCTACCATAAAGTGCCTCATATGGCGCCATGCCAATACTTGCGTGGAAGCTATTATTATAAGCAAACTCAATCAACAGTAGGTGCTCTTCCCAACTCCCTTGAAAATTAAGTACACATGCACGCAACATATCCTCTAACGTTTGGATTGTCCTTTTAGTTTGCCCATCAGATTGAGGATGGAAGGCTGTACTAAAACTCAATCGTGTACCCATAGCCTAGTGTAATCTGGGCCAAAAGCACAATGTAAATCGAGGGTCTCTATCTGATAAAATGGATACGGGGGCCTCGTGAAGCCTAACTATCTCATCAACAAACAACCTTGCTAATTTACTTAGTGAATTAGTGGTTTTAACAGCTAAAAAGTGCGCAGATTTCGTCAATCGATCAACAATAACCCATATCGAATCATGGTCTCTCCTAGTCCTCGGCAAATCTGATACAAAATCCATGGAAATCTATTCCCACTTCCACTGTGGGATGGATAATGGTTGCAACAATCCAGAAGGCCTTTGATGCTCAATCTTCACCTGTTGACAAGTTAAACACCTAGCAACAAATTGTGCAATGTCATTCTTCATACCATCCCACTAGAAATGCTCACGCAAATTACGATACATTTTGGTGCTACCCGGATGCATTGTATATGTCGTACAATGAGCCTCTTCTAGGATCTCCTTTCTTAGCTCCCCATCATTGGGAACACATACCCTGTGATCATAAAGCAGAGTTCCATCACTTCGTATGCTAAACTTTGATCTTTCACCCTTCTTGACTGCCTCATTGATTTTAACTAGCTTGTGATCTTTTCCCTGTGCCCCTATAATTCTCTCAAGTAAGGTTGGTCGCAAGTTCAATTGTGCCAATAATGCATCAGAGGTACCCATATGAACCTCAATGTCCATTGACTCCAAATCCCGTAGGATATGTACCTTGGTAGTAATCAAATGCGCTAGGGTACTCGTACTCTTCCTACTCAAGGCATCAGCCACTACATTAGCCTTACCCGGGTGGTAATTTATCGTGCAATCATAGTCCTTCACCAACTCTAGCCATCTCCTTTGCCTTAGATTCAATTCTTTTTGTGTAAAAAGGTATTTCAGGCTCTTATGATCTGTATATATCTCACACCTCTCCCCGTAAAGATAATGTCTCCAAATCTTCAAAGCAAACACAACTGCTGCTAACTCCAAGTCATGGGTTGGGTAATTCTTTTCGTACTGCTTCAATTGTCTAGAAGCATAAGCCACCACCCTCCCATGTTGCATCAGAACACATCCAAGTCCCACCCCTGAAGCGTCATAGTATATGACAAATCCACCACTACTAGATGGTATGGTCAGCACAGGTGCGGTGACCAACCTTTGTTTCAATTCTTGAAAACTTTCCTCACAAGCATTAGACCATTTGAACTTCACACCTTTTCGTGTTAGATGTGTCAAAGGTGTTGCGATTTGGGAAAAACCTTCAACAAATCTACGGTAGTAACCGGCTAGTCCCAAGAAACTTCGAATCTCTGCCACATTAGCTAGGCGACTCCAATTCAGAACTGCTTCTACTTTATTTGGGTCAACAAATATTCCTTCACTAGAAACCATGTGTCCTAAGAACACAACTTTTTCCAACCAAAACTCACACTTACTAAACTTCGCATACAACTGTTTCTCTTGTAATGTCTGCAATACAATTCTAAGGTGTTGCTCATGCTCTTCCTGGCTCTTGGAATACACTAGAATGTCATCAATGAAACAATCACAAACTGATCAAGGTATGGTTGGAACACACGATTCATTAAGTCCATGAATGTGGCTGGAGCATTAGTTAACCCAAAAGGCATGACTAGGAACTCATAGTGCCCATAACGAGTATGAAAAGCTGTTTTAGGAATGTCTTCTTTCTTGATTTTCAATTGGTGATATCCTGAGCGTAAGTCAATCTTAGAAAACAGCTTAGCACCTTGGAGTTGGTCAAAAAGATCATCAATGCGAGGCAATGGGTACTTGTTCCTAATAGTGGCACGGTTTAGTTGGCGATAATCAATACAAAGTCTCATGGACCCATCTTTCTTTTTCACAAAAAGGACAGGTGCTCCCCAAGGTGAAGCACTTGGTCGAATGGAACCTTTTTGCATTAGGTCCTGGAGTTGCTCCTTCAATTCTCTAAGTTCAACTGGGGCCATACGATAAGGAGCGATAGAAATAGGAGCGGTGCCAGGGGCTAAATCAATGGAGAACTCTATTTCTCTATCAGGGGGTAGTCCTGGCAATTCCTCAGGAAATACGTCAGGGAATTCACTAACTATGGGAATGTCATTGAGCTTTACTTCACTCTTTTCAGTATCTATGACATAGGCTAAATACCCTTGACAACCTTTCCTTAAGAGAACATTTGCTTCCAACGCAGAGATTATGCAAGGAGGTACCATAATACGATCGCCCTTAAAATAGAATTCCGAGTCCCCAGGGATTCGAAAAGTGATTGTCTTATTAAAGCAGTCAACTATCGCATGGTATGTTGCTAGCCAATCCATCCCAAGGATCACATCAAAATCTCGAAAATCTAGGTGGACTAAGTCTATCACTAGATTTCTATCACCCACACGAACATTACTAGATCTGAACACTTTATCTGTGAGAATATTATCCCCAATGGGAATGGCAACAGATAAGCAAAAATCTAGTGGTTCTGCAATTTTATTAATCTGACAAGCAAAGTGTGTGGATATAAAAGAATGTGTTGACCCAGTATCAATCAATACGCATGCATCTTTATCAAGAACAACAAGTGTACCTGTCACCACTGTTGGTGTCGCCTCTGCATCACTTTGAGTCAAGGCGAAGACACGACCTTGTACTCATTGTTTCTTAACTTGTCCCCCATCAGGCTTACTTCCAAAAGTTCTAGTGCGCTGTGTACAATCGCGGGCAAAATGACCGATTTGGCCACAATGAAAACAAGCTCCTATAGTCATAGGACATTGACGTCCATGGTGGCTCATACTGCAACGGTGACAAACATTAGTAACCTCCTCAGTGAAAGTCCCAAAAGTTCGCCCATTATCACTGCCAGCTGGTTTACCTACTGGTCCCAAGCTTCCATTGGTATCCCTTTTCATGTGTCCATATGTAGGTCCATTAACATTATGTCCAATATGAACTTGTCCTGTGCCTTTTTGAAAATGTTGTCCTCTAAACTGGCCTCTGAAATCTTGATCTCCTCTCTAAACGGAAGGTGCTTCTCTTGCCCTTTTCATTTCTTGAACTTCTCGGGTCCGTTCACAGTCTCTCTCAACCACCTTAGCTCGCTCAACAAGCTCATGATAGTCTCTCAACATTAAAGGGATGAGTCTTGATCTGATATCACCCCTTAAACCCTCAAGAAATCTGCGAAATTTACTAGGTCCATCTACTGTGATATGGGGGGCATACCGTACTAGCTCGGTAAACCTTGCCTCGTATTGTGTAACTGTTTTGTTCCCCTGTGTAAATCTTAAAAATTCTGATTCTAGTTGCTCTCTTGTACTCACAGGAAAGTAGTGTTCATAAAAAGTCTCCAAGAATACCTCCCAAGTAATCTGTCTACCAGCCCCACATAACAATCTTTGCTCCTTAGTCCACCAAACATCAGCCTCTCCTTCCAACATAAACACCGCAAAGGTCACACGTTGATCATCAGTGCATCCCATGGTAGTGAAGAGCTTCTCCATTCTCTTAACCCATGCTTCAGCCTCAAAAGGATCAGTAGTGCCTTTAAACACAGGTGGCCCCAATTTTCGAAAGTGCTCAAGTGAAATCAAAGTTGAATCCTTATGGACTTGTTGGTAAGGGGTGGCTGCTGGCTGGGCCTGTTGCTGCTCTACAACTCGGGCCTGCTGCTCAGAAGCTCGAGCTTGTTGCTCAGCCGCTCGCACTTGTTGCTCAGATACACGTGCCTGTTGCTCTGCCACTTGTGTTAACGTAGCAAGCATTTGGCGAATTTCACCAAGACCAGCATCATCAATAGGGACATCATGCTCACACGCCCTCTAGGTTGCCTTGGTCCAACCATCACGATCTCCTAAATCAACAACAAGGACTCAGTATCTTTAAGAATATTAAATCCTTGATCTAGGATATAAATGTTAGAATAATGAGGAAACACCATGACACTAGATAGCCACTACAAAATCTAGTTACCCACAAGGAAACAACAAGTTAACTTACAATTCCACCACTTAGGCGGATAAGTCTACAGAATCTCAAACCTAGGCTTTGATACCACAATGTAATGCCCATAAATTTTCAATTCAATAAATCCTTATTTAACTCACAATAAGAAATTTCTAAGACAAATAGGTTTAGTTTCAAAATCAAATCACAAGATAATTCAACTAGTCTCCAAAAATAGTCAAATAATCCAAACTCCACAAAAAATTTTCAAAAATTTCCCCTAATTATATACTAGTAAAAAATGAAATGACTGTGGAATTTCACTCATTGGTTGTCCAGTAATGACTTTAGTAAATAAGCAAATTTCCTGTGCAAAATGAGCGTGATTGGGTAATTCCACTATTTTAAAAACTAGACCGGTCCACCCGATCGGACCAGGTTGATCGAGAACCTTAGTACGGAGGGTCCATCAATTGGTATCCAATTGTTATGCACTTATGCTATCTGCCCTTTGATTTTTTAGGCTCTGATTGATAAGACAAGCCACTTGGATAAAATGTGAGTATGTGACCAATTACTACGTAGATTCATGAAAAATACATCCATTTTATGAGGGGTTACAACTTTGAAGCTTTAAAGATAGATATAATAAGGCATATGATAGGATGAGTGGACTTTTGATAAAGCATAGTATGAATCTGATACTAACTATTGCAGGTTAGGCATGTAAAAGCAAAAACTATAACACAATAAAAGTTGTGTTCTTTATGGGTTCTAGCTCGAAATGAATCGAGTTAATCATGAGAATTGTGCGTTTTACATCCTTGGGGCTATTCTTATATGGAAAACCAATGGACATATAATAAGGAAAAGCTAGACTCATGAGTCATGATTTCAGCTGGATCATGGTGTGCTTTTAAATTGAAAAATTCTCATATTGAAATTGTTTCAAAGAATGATGTTAGAAATATTACAGATTTTATTATACAAATGTTAATAATTGATATTTCAAAAATCATACAAAAGTTGGGTTATTATGATTTCACTTAGCTGACATGTAAATTAGTATTATGTGGCAAGATTTTATTGGTCGTATTGGAGGGATTTTGCATCTCTTTGATGCCGCAACCGCAAATCACCACGGACCAATATGTTATCAAGGAAAGAGGAGGAAACCGTGGGGTTTGCTGCCATCAACCCTCCCACGTGCTTATTGACTAATTTAGTGTGGGCTTGGGCTTTGTTTTGGTTCATACAGCTAGGTGGGCCTTAAGGTTAATGGGCTTATAAAAAGAGTTAATCATATCCAACAAGAGTTTCTAGTGTCCTTCCTGAGGGGAACTGGAAATGGACTCCTGCAAGATAAAAGAATCTGGCCAGGGTTTATAAGGGCTTGTTTCATGTGAACTTAGTTCAAGAGGATGCTTTGAAGTGGCTGCCAACAGCTTGAGGAAATTTTTTTCTTGCAGCTCAGCTTGGATGGAACTAAGGGCTAAGCATTCAGCAAAGGATTGGTCAACGGGGGATTCATCTTTCAATTTTTTTTATGCAAACATTTCTCGTTTAAGGCTTTTCTTTTCAATCTAGAGTGGAGATAAAAGCGGCTGATAGGAATGGGATAAGAAAATGGCACTTTCAGAATTCCTCTCTCAAGCTAAAAAAACAACACTGATAAAAGCCGTGTTTTCTTCTATACCTTCATACTATATCTCCTCGTTTATCTTCCTAAAGGTGATCACCAATCAGATAAATTCACTCAATAGATAGTTCTGGTGGGGTTTTAAGGAAGAAAATAATCATGGTTGTTGCTGGAAGAGTTGGAAGTCCATATGCAGAACAAAGCAGGCAAGTACAATGAGTCATTGTGTAGCCCATCTCTGCTCTTTCCTAACTTGTTGGTGGGCTTTCAATAGAGATGGTTCCAAGCCCCCTCCTTGCATTTTGAGCTCTCTTCTTAATAAATTTTATCATTCAACCAAAACATAAATCTATAGGGTAGTTCTTGTTTCCATGTAAAAATGGGGCCTTCATATATCAGCTCTAAAAAAAATTTAGCATATAAATTCTAAACCATGTAGAAAATTTATTCAATATTGCATTTCAATATATTCAATAGTACATTAAAGAAGGTATCTTTAATAGTACAAAAATCTTATTCAATAATACATTAAAGAGGGAAATTTCATACTTGATACAGGAGAAAGAAAAAAATACATGACTGCTATAGGGGAAGCTACAAGATTGATTATTTTATTTAATGTTATATATCATAAACTTGCCCTATCATGATGACAACCTTCATAATAAGTCATGATCCCTGTGCACCTGTGGTTATAGGAGATAATTTCAATATATTAGAATAATAAGCTTTGGATTCTAAATAATGATATATAGTATGCTGAATGAGGATTTCCCTAAAATAAAAAGAATTCAAGAGATATTTGTTATCAATAACTTAATGTGTAAACTAAACATTCATTCATCTCTTACTAGTAAGAAATTCATGATGCAAGAATTCCCATTTGCGGGATTAACAAATTCCAACTCATTCAGTATTTGTAGAATCGATCGGGTACCCATTTACTTAGATTTTACTTAGAATTATAAAGAAGCAAACTTCTCTAAAAAATTCGTTAACATTGCAGCCTTCTATGTTAGTAATTGAGTATATATATATAACTGACAGTAATTTTAGATTATGTCTTCGATAGAAACCTCTATCTAGAGTAATATGATTTAAGCACATTTGTTATGATCTCAACAACTTCAATGGTAGAAATCACCAAATAGAAAACAGATTTCAATTCACTTGGGAAAAGTTTTTAATTTAATTAATTAATTTTATTTTATTTTATTATATATATTTTTTTATATATAAAACGGCAGGAAAACTTTTTAAATTGAAAATGCTATTTAAAGGACAAAAAGTCTTGTGCTTAGGTATTATAGAAGAGTAATTAGGCTTATTCCCATACAAAGTATGAGCATATTAAATTTCAAGTGGCATCAATCTTTTCAACTTTGCTAGAATAAAAAAAATATGAATATAAAGGAATGTGACTTTCTAATGGCAATATCAAATTAAATCACGCGGTGTGGGAGGAAATCCTACCAAATTATAATATCTATCAAGACAAACAATGCCTAATCCGCCCCCTTTTTCTTTTTCTTTTTTATTAATGTTTTTAACCAATGCCTAATTAATCAGAGTTAAAAAGAAAAATTATATTTCAATTATTTTAAGCTTAAGTGGAGAATATTCCTTTAAAATAGGGGAAAAAAGGGGCGAAATGTTAATTATTTTACAAATTTGGGAGCGGAGTGTCATTTCCTCAATATAGGGTGTAGCGAGTCTAGTTTCCCCAAAAGAAGGGGGTGTCAATGTAATTTACCCAAAATCCTATCTTCTAACAACAATACATTCTTGTTAAACTTGTTGTGTCATGCTTTAAAAAAAAAAAAAAAAAAAAGTTAAAGACAACGGGAAAAGAAAAATAATTAAATTTAAAAAAGGAAATTGATATTCACCTGGAGGAGTATAACCAACCGTTCCTCTTACTCCGATGGAGCTTGATTGGTCAATAGAAGAATCTTGGGTAGCATCAAAGAGGAATGTTGCCAAGCCAAAGTCACCTACGTGTCCAATCATTTCATCATCAAGAAGAACATTGCTAGGCTTGAGGTCGTAGTGAACAATTGGTGTTTGGTAATGATGATGAAGATAATCCAATGCATTAGCAACATCAATACCAATATTCAGTCTTTGAAGAAGACTGAACCCCCTTGGTTCCTCTAGAGTCTCATTTATTCTTGGAGTTGGATGCAACCATTCATCTAGGTTGCCATTTCCCATGAACTCCATTACCAATGCCTTAAAATCATGACCCTAATAGTCAATACCTGAACATGATGTGAGGACCTTTACAAGATTTCGATGTCTAATGTTTCGTAAAGCCTCACACTTTGCTTTAAAACTTTGGAAGCTCCATGGCACAAAAGATTAAGCACCTTGACAGAAACCGTATGTCTACCTTGATCAAGAATTCCTTTATATACTGACCCAAAACTACCCACGCCAATTAAATTGGTAGAAGAGAACCCATCAGTTGCATTTAGGAGACTTTGGTAAGATAGATTCAAAAACATATTTCCTGAGTTACTTGAGGTATTTTCTTTTCTTTTCTTTCTTAAAGAAGAAAGAAGTAGAAGTGTCAGAACCAAAGATACTCCAATAAGCCTAGAAAATATAGAGATTATTAACTTCAAGGTAAGACTCAACTTCTTCTTTTTCTTCGATTTTTCGTATTTACATTTAGGAAGCTGAAATTTAGGTATGCCCCCACAAAGCTTACCATTTCCCATAATCAGAGTTCCACTCGTGTCGAAAATTCTTTTTGTTGGTACCTCACCCTCAAAATGGTTGTAAGACAGATTCAAAATTTGCAAGAAGATAAATTGCTCCAAAAATTTTGGAATTTGGCTAGACAAATTATTGTTCGAAAGATCTAGATATTGAAGACCTCTTAATGATTCCAAAGATGGAGGAATGATCCCCTGTAAGAGGTTTCTTCCCATGCCTAGACCTTCCAGCTTTATGCAGCTACCAAGACTTGTTGGAATTTAACCAAACAATATGTTCTCAGAAACATCCAATTCTTGTAGATTTATAAATTTTCCTATTTCTATGGGAAGCACACCAGTAAATTGGTTGGCAGACAAATATAAAAAAAAATTGGCACTTGCTTAGACTTAGGCTGCTGCCTTGAAGATTATTCTCTTGTAAATACAAGTCTATCAAGACTGTTAAATTTCCAATAGAGGATGGAATGTTCCCATAGAAATCGTTTGTATTTAATGCCAAATATTGTAACTTCTGAAGCTTTCCAATTTCAAAGGGAATATTACCTGATAAATTGTTTTGCCACATCTCGAGGTACTGCAAGTTGATCAGATTTCCTATCCCATTAGGAATGTTTCCAAATATTTTATTACCATCTAGAAGCAATATTGTTAGAGTAGTTGAGAAATTGCCAACGCACTTGGGCAACTGCCCCCCAAAGTTATTAACATTTATAGCCAATGCAATCAGATAGGTGGAATTTGTTAGAGAATAGAGAAAACTCAAGTCATTTTCCCCTCCATTTCCAAGATTGTTAAAGGAAATCATGAAAAAGTTCATTCTATTTAGCTTCTCCAAAGAAGGAACTTTTCCGCTTAGTTTATTTTAGCCCAATTGAAGTGAATATAGATTTGAGGCATTAGATATTGAAATAGGGATAGATCCAGTAAATTGGCTTCTGAAAATGCCAAAAGATTTGATATTTGGTAGAGTGATACCTATGTTCGACGGAAGATGCCCTTGGATTTGGTTATCTCCTACACCAAATATTTCCAATGAAGATAGATTGAAGATTGAAGGAGGAATTGTACTGGACAAGCTATTTCCACCACATCCAAATATAAAAGTTTGGTCAATTGGCCAAAAGAATCAGGGATAATCTCACCCAAGTTTTTTTCAATTACATCAAAATTTTCTAGAAACAAGAGGTTTCCAGAATAAGGTGGGATACTTTCTGTCAGATTATTCCTGCGAATATAAAAGTCTCGGAGTTTTGAAAAAGTGCCAAGTGTTGTAAGGATTTCTCCGGTTAGAAGGTTGAAATCGAAATGAAGGACTTGGAGCTTGGTGCAAGCGGATAAATTGCTTGGAATTTTGCAACTGATTGTATTATTGTCCAATCACAAGACTCGCAATTTGCGTAAACAACCAATTTCTTGAGGAATTTCATTATGAAAACTGTTGTTTTGAAGGGTTAGATTCCTCAAGAAACTTAAATTTCCAACATGTGGTGATATGGAGCCTACTAGTTTCAAAGATTGCAGGCCCTGCACGGCGACCTTTGATGTCGACGACCACAAGTAACTCCTCGCCATTGGCAAAAGTGGATGCTGTCATTCCAAGGGCTCATAACCCCGAAAGGGTCAAGCGTGATCTTGGCTTTGAACTCAAGCAACACCAACCGGTCTGTCTCATTATTCCTGCAAAGCACAGAGGTGACTAACAAGCCACACCACAAGAGAAGGTTGAAAGCATGCATGGAAAAAGATGAGGATGGTGGAGCTGAACTCCAGTGGGAAAGCCCCATATTTATTCCTATATTTGTTAAATAGATTGAAAAGTAGACATTCACAAAATATTTATTCAGAAATTGTACATTAAAATACAGAAAAAGTAAGAACAAATACAAGAAGTGCACGTTGGCAAATATTTATTCCTATATTTGTTAAATAAATTGAAAAGTAGACATTTACAAAATTTTGCATTTACATGGAATCTCGTGATAGTTAATGAACCAAAGATTTGAATATATCTAATCTAATGTTGTACAACATCCATTTATATTGACAACAAAAAATGAATGAAGTCAAGACAATAATTTGTCCAAGGAAGATATTGCTATCAGCCCCTCAAAACTAAGCCACTATAGTGAGCAATTTTTTACTGATTCTGCAACATTTATTTACCAATTCCTACTTGCATAAGCTCCTTAAGAAAGCTAGATTGATTGCTTTGGGGCACGCCTAAAATGAAAAGGATCATTTTAGCTAATAATATAATTTAGATATTCAAAAGAGAACTAAAAAATATCCAAGTGCAAAACCAATATGTATTATAATTTCAACCAAGAACTTACTTCTATTTCCAAAATCCTGCCACTTTATGGGAACAAAGATCACATCAACTAAGCAACCAAACCAGTTACTACCATTATGATTAAAGAAGATACATCACTTCTTTCTTTGATCAAGTCATTGTCTTCTTTGGTACTTTTGCTATTTTAATTCCTTTGTGGGGTTCATTAGGGAGTTGAGAAGGTATTTAGGTTCAAAGAAAATACCTTACATGAATTTTTCCACAAAAAGGTGACCTAAACATTAGGTGGCTTGTGAAAAGTATCTTACGGAGTAGCTCATTGGATTAAAGTATTCATGGATGTCATGGTCCAGGAAACTGTATTGAAAAAAATGAGATACACTGATGGTTGGTATATATTGGTGTTAATGCTAGCTGGCACAATAACAGAATAGTGGACTATGCAAATGGATTAAGTGGGTGGCTAGGCATGATTAGCTTCTTTTGACATTTGTTTGCTTCTAGGAATTACCTATGTTTATTCTACTAAAATGCTCCTAAGTTGCACATTGCTTTTAGGAACACTTTATGGCATCTCTGTCATAGTGCTAGCCACCCTCAAGTATATATAGACTTGAGTCCATTGGCATAGTCCATTGTTTTGTCATTGTGTCAGCCCGCATTAACACCTATATATATATATATATAATTAAACTAATAATAACCAACAGAGAAAAAAAGATCAGCAAATTATTAAGGCAGCAATGATTGATCACTAACAGAAGATGATTTCATTAAAGCAACAATGATTGATTTAGAAATGACGCAAGAACCTTAGTCTTCACCAACCTAAAATGTTTTCATACATAAAACTATGTGACTTCTCATCCTTATTTACCCTATAAAAGCAGGATCACAGCTGGATAAGGTTATCTACTTCTTTTCAATGCCAAACCAAATTAAAGTGGTTCATAGGGTGAAATGTTAGAGGTTCAAGCATGCATTGATTATTGGGGACCATTTATGATACTATTCTCTTATAAGGAAATAAAATATGATTATAGAGAACAGCCATTCCTACCCAAAATAACATATTAATTAGGAGAAAATTTAATTACAAAATATTGACTGTTTGGGGTTTAGATTTGGCAAACTGACCAAATTGTTGAGGGACATTCCAACCAAAACCATGGCTTACTGCACATTCCCTTATCAATAAAGGGTATTTGCACATACCATGGCTTAAAACAAAAATCAAAGACAAATCATACTAGCTTTTTTTAAAAAAAAAAAAAAGTTTGTTTGATATGTAAAAGTTTGTACTTAACCATTTAGATTATAGCTTCTGCTTTAAACAGAAATCATTGAAGCAAAGGAAAGGAATAAAAAGAAAAAGAAAAAGAAAAAGAAAAAAAGAATCGAACTTCAGCAAGAAGATCACACAACTCCTATTGCTCCAATAGTGCTCCTACTATTCCAATAGAGTTGGATAATGTTTAGGTGTTTAGTTTATTTCTCCTAATACAACTACAATACCAAGTGTAGTAGTTAACCTCTTGGAAACAATACTACAACTGATCCAGTAATCTACAAAGGCTCTGCTAGGATAACTTTTAAACACACTATTCTCATCCAAATTCATAGTAAGATCTTCTATTTTTATTTGTAATTTTTCCAAATAACTACTACAATACCAAGTGTAGTAGTTAACCTCTTGGAAACAATACTACAACTAATCCAACAATTTACACAGGCTCTGTTAGGATAACTTTTAAACACACTATTCTCATAAAAAATTGTCTCGACAATTTTCTCTTTCACATATGCTCAATTTTTGAAGCATGAATTTGAACAGAACCCTTACCAAGTTAGTACCCAGTAGGAGATTTAGTGGGTTGTAGCTTGTAATCAAACTTTTATGTCAACCCAAAAATTAGAAGCTTTAGAGCATTTCAACTGTGTGTTTGTTTTCTAGCAAGTAGCAAGTTTACACCAAAGAAAGCAGTACCTGGTGATCGTGAAGCCATCCATATGAAGCATTGAGTGGCATGATCTTTTACCAGAGGTTTTGGGCCTAAATTTAAAATATTAAGCATTGAGTTATATAACAGTTCTGAAACTATTAAGCATTATGCAACCAAATATGGGCATTATGCAACCAAATCAACCAACAATTATCAATTTTAACCAAATCAACCACAAATTTTAACCAAATCAAACACATAAATTAACTTTTGCTGGTATTTAATTTGGACATATATTGGTTTTCTCAAACTGTACTGGTCCTTTTCACATTATAATGATCTCACAAAGATAGAAAACACAAAACCCAAATTTATAAAGGGGAAACCAAAAGGAGGTGAATTGAATTGGAGAGAGAGGTATACCACACCATTTGCTTTGTGGTCCACTTGACCCACCTAAGTGTCTGTGTGCGAGAGCCCTGCGTATAGTTTTTAGAGAGTGGGTTCTTTGTGTTCTTGGACCTGGGATTCGACTTGCTTGGGTCGCTGCCATCGCTGAGGGACCGTGAGTCCGAGATCACTAAGGAGGCGTGGATGGGGATTTTGGGTTTTGTTGAGGGTGGTTTTTGAGAAGGAGGAGTTGGAGTTGGAGTGGGAGAGGGTTCGTGGTAAGGAAGAGTGGGAAAAGGAGAGGACTTGAGGTTGAGGGTGATACGAAGAGGAGTCGGGCAAAACTGAAGCAAGAATCAAGAATAAAATAAACACAAAATAAGCCTAAAAAATTAGTAAAAAAATAGTAATGATGTGTCAAATTGTGAGGGCTTAAAAGATTATGTATCAAATTGTGAGGAAGTCAACCAAAGGAAAAAAAAAAGCTTTTGTTTTACATTATAGTATAGATTAAGCATACCTGGGGTAGAGTTGCAACATCGAAACATGAAGCAAGGGACCTATTTACCAAATGACAAAAGAATATCGGAATACGGGAAACTTCAAATTTGGGATTTAAATTAGGACAATCAGTATTTTTTTTTTTCCTCGTACAAATGCATTAAAAAAAAAAAGAAGTGATATCATGGATAAACTTAAAGGATTAGTCTTGGATAAATTCAGTTAATTTTTTTTTGTCAATAATTGGTTTTTTTCTTAATAAGGTAAAAATCCTTGTTTAAATGGGGCTTCGAATCACGCCTATTAGGGGTGGGATCTTAGAGAGGAGGGCTGCACAATTGGGCCAAATGTCTAATGAGCATTTTTTAGTCTATTAGCTAGCAACGGCTTCTTGTTCTTTTTACAATCTAGAATGTTAGTACCTTTGATATCACATTCAATAAGTATTGACTAACCTAAACTTGAAGCTTAATTTCTTTTAAAAAAAAAAATGATAAAATGAACAAATACCTAGGTTTCTTATATATTTTGGTTTTTGGCAAACAGTTCTTGTTAGCAAAATGGAGAGGCTGAAAAGCTTTTTAAAAGTGGCTTATCTAGTGTAAGAATAACCTAGAATGAGTATGCAAGTGACTCGTGTTTGCTGTATGAGTTTTCTATTTGTTAAAGAACAGAGAAAACTCAAGTCATTTTCCCCCCCATTTCCAAGATTGTTAAGGAAAATCATGAAAAAGATCACTCTATTTAGCTTCTCCAAAGAAAGAACTTTTCCGCTTAGTTTATTTTGGCCTAATTGAAGTGAATATAGATTTGAGGCATTAGATATTGAAATAGGGAT
>BKZX01025056.1:0-13155 GCA_014362285.1 Fagus crenata | reverse complement strand
GTTGTTTCTTTCTCTCAAGTGATAAACACCCTTACGGGAGTCCACCAAATTACTTTTTGTTTTGTTTTACATTGTTCATATTCCTACAGTGGTATCAGAGCGTAGGTTGTTTACACAATTTCTTTAACAAGATTGTGTCAATGGACTCCCGTGGTAATTAAAGACATTGATGACAACACAATAATGATCCACCGCTTGGATCATGCAAGTGGTAACTTCATGGATTGTCACTGTTTCTAGTGGTTATTCTTTGTTTCAAGATCTACACCAGATATCACTGACAAAGAGAGAGAGTCGGTTATGAGATCCAAAAAGATATTTATGAGTGGCAGTGGCGGCACCGCTCTGGACCAAGAGTGGAAGCCCACAGAATTTCACCGAAGAAGTGTGCTTTATGAGATCGTCGTCGGTGCAATGAACCTCTAGACCAAGGCATAGCAGAATGGTGACCCACGGTGCATTTTGGTTGCATTGGTTCATGTATATCTAGGAAACTAGTGGTTATCGCAAGAGACTATGGCAGTATGGGTTTGGCAAAGAAATTGATGACGTTCTCATCATCATGCCGTGGCAAAGAGAACAAGATGGTAAAAACCATCTCATACAAGAAGATGGCCATGTGTCTCAGACCACCACAAATCATGGCGTTAGCAAAGGACCATCTCATTCGCAGATGAAAGCTCCAATGAGCGAGATAACCGTTCTGTGTGATGGTGATGATCGAAAACATGTGCTGGCACCGTTTCAAAAATTTATACGGGAACTAGAGAAAGTGAAAGTTGATCACTTTCTGATTGATCGGTGCAAATGACTATGTTCATGGGAACATAAGGCCATTCTTTATTTGAATGGGGCCACCAATCTCATTTAACTATAGTGTTCCAAATTGGCTAGATCTATTACTAGCCAAATGTATATATAGTTATTTATCCATGCATCATTATCACATTGGCCGATTTAGGCCAAGTATAATTTCTACTATGAATTGCCAATTCCATAGTAGTGGACACTTATGAATCAATAAGTGGGTTAAGCCAAGTTATCAAATCTTGATGTTTTGCATTAAAAGAAGAAATGGATCGTGTGATGGAGGCATTGATAGTCCAATTTGAAAAATTACAACTATAAGACGAGATTTGAGTGTGCGGAGCCTAGATAATGCTCAAGGAGATGATGTTCGTGATATGAAGCAAATTGCGAAGGATAAAGAGCATAGGTTGGAAATGGTTGTGATAGATCGCAGACCGAATTGGGAAATGTGAAGCACATCAATGCACTCAAAGTGGTTCTAGAATTTTCATTCTAGTGAACTGTAAGTTGGTATAATGCGCTCTTTATTTGTTTAAATTTTTGGACACATGATATTGCAAAAATACTTGTTGCTAGTATTTTGATATGTTTAATACATATGGTGAATCATAATAATAGTTACATTAAATTGTACATGATAAAGTAATATGTTATGCACATATAGATTGACTCACCATACTCTCACATGATTAAATTCTATGAATTTGATGCCAAAAACGTAGCCACCAAAATGTAAGAATAGTGGGAGGATACCAAGAGTTTGGTTTTCCTAGATGACATGTAAATTTATTTTATATGCGAAAGAGACTGAGTTGATAATGTGTCCAAAGAGCGTAAGTTTTTTAGTCTCAATGTGCATTGTAATATGCATGATGGTGGAATCATCTTGATTTGATTGATACATAGCTTGTATCTAAGTTTTAAATACAAATTCACATTTATTGTGAAGGTCGGCATCATACATGAATTGAGAAATATTTTCTAAGATAGGCTATGGTATGACAATTTCTTGGTTAGGCAAGAAACAAAGATGTGTTGCTAAATATATCATGTGAGATGATTTTTACATAGCCTACAACACAATGATATATATGACTTACGTTGATGTTGTAAGTTGTGTGGTCTGTGAATGATAATACTTCATAAATAATTTGCATTAAGGTATACCTGGCAGATCGATCAATGTGCTTTGCAATGTCCACTATCTCGTTAATAAAAAGTTGGAACTAATAATTCCAAGGACAAGCACATTGATGTATAACCATATTCAACATATAGTGGAAGAGAGGTGATAATAAGTCGACTTTATCCTCTCGGTCGAGATGGTGGCCAATCCCATGACCAAGGGATTGACTCTGAACCAATTTAGAGTGCATGTAATAGGTATGGGACTGAGAGGTAATTCAGTCGAATTACATGATTCTGCAAGATCGGATGGACCTGGGGACGCCTAGGAGAACGATTAAATGCAGCTCTTGCAATATAGAATATTGGTCAGGAATAATTGCAAGAGACTCACTAACAGGAATGGGAAGTCACAGATCACATGGTTGTAAAGTCCATTATATGCATCATGTGAACTGGGTGATATCCACGCTTGGTTAGTGAAAGACGCTGATAAGGTCACTTAAGGAAAGCCTAGGAAGTACTTGTGGAAATTTCAGCGCAGGTCGATGTATTATTAAATACATGCAGCTGAAGTCGTCAATGATGGTATGGGTATGGACTGTTTTTCCCATCCATAAAGATTGATGCCGGTCACTTGAAATATAGTGATTTGAAAGTCGCCTGGAGTATAATATCAGTTTGATAGTATACGAAGATAGGTGCGGTCAGAATGGATGACAAGAAAAGTGTGTACACAAGAGTATAGTCGTCTTCTGATGCCGATCTGTATGGTTTATACAGATGAGAGTTGGTATGGGTTTTATTATTGGTACCAGGTTGATATACCAACTAACTCATGCGATTTCACTTTATAGTGTGATCAAGTGGGAGATGAAGGTATAAGAATGATCACACCATAATAAGTGTGGACACTCATATACTATAGCCTAGCCTTTTGGTGGTTGGCTATTCCCTTGAGATTAGAGAAATCCAACTAACTGCTAATAACCAATTGGCGGTTACTAGCGATTACTGGAAGTTAATGAATTATGATAAGTTGCAACTCTTGGCAGTTTTAATATAAATAGAACTGTTGATGATTATAATTCATTCTAACGTTGTTTCTTTCTCTCAAGTGATAAACACCCTTACGGGAGTCCACCAGATTACTTTTTGTTTTGTTTTACATTGTTCATATTCCTACAGTAAAGGCATCAAGATCAAGGAGTTTGATGGCACAAACTTTGGATATTGGAGGATTTAAATCTAGAAGAATGACGCAGTGCAAAGTTCCTATAGAGGTAGACGTACGAGGTTCCCATGAATAGCCGTGCAGTGTCAGTCACGTAATTCATGGATGACGTACAAGAGGCCCATGGAAGATGTGCTAGAGTCAGAGCTCATAGTTGTGTGAGGCAAAGTTATCTAGATCAAAGACACATGATGCAGCGCAAAGTTCCCATAGAGGTGGACGTACGAGGTTCCCATGGATGAGCGTGCGGGGTTAGGCACGCAGTTCCCATGAATGGTGTACAAGAGCTCATGATGATGTGCAACAAGGTTGCACGATTATCAAGGTCCCTTTTGCAGATAGTGCAAGGACTGTCCTTTTCGCAGTTGGAGCGAGGACGGAGTGCGTGTACTTTGAATTCACACAAGTGTACATCGTATAAGGCAAGCCCATAAAACCCACACGGAAGATCTTGAAAATTGCCCAACAAAAGGTGCCAATGGTTGACGCAGCGCGAGGTTCACATGGACATGGATGTACAAGTTTTCATGGATGAGCGTACGAGGCTAGCACGTGGTTCCCATGGATGGCGTACAAGAGGATCACATGGACATGGATGTACATGTTTTTCATGGATGAGAGTGCAAGCTGGTTAGCACGTGGTTCCCATGGATGTGCATGTACGAGGTTCCCATGGATGGCGTACATGAGGATCACATGGATGTGGATGTATAGGTTTTTCATGGATGAGCATGCAAGGTTAGCATGTGGTTCCCATGGATGTGCATGTACAAGGTTCCCATGGATGGCGTACACGAGGATCACATGGTCGTGGATGTACAGGTTTTCATGGATGAGCATGCAAGGGTAGCACGTGGTTCCCATGGATGTGCACGTACGAGGTTTCCATGGATGGCATACGAGAGATCCAAGGATGATGCGTTAGAAGAAGAAAAAGGACCCATAGGCAAAGGGAAACTAGGAGGACTTGTTCATGACCCAAGGAGAGAGGTCTCGAAGCCCAAAAAAAGGCAATTACTCACCCGCGTGAATGGAAGTCCCACATGGAGTTTTCCCAAGGTGTTATCTCAAAATTGGTATCATACCAAGGTAGAGATTTGTTGGTTGGTGGCTTATTTTGTGCCACAATATTTGAAAGATCTGTTGGTGGCAGTGAGTTCAATCCGGCTATTACTTGCAGATGATGTCATGTTCAACATCATGGAGAAGATTTCAACCATGAGAATGTGGTTGAAACTGGAGTGCAGTAATAACAATAGTAGATCAGCAGTGCAGGTGGAGCTTAAGGTGGAGCTTGAGAAATTGTACTCTGCCAGAGGAGGAGCCTCACAGCTTGAGGAATGCAATTGATATGTTGATGAAGCCGGTTACAGTTGGAGGAATTTTGGTTGAGAAACGCTTGACCAAATTCAAGCCAAGGTGGAGATTGTTGGGTTTTTGGTGTGGCTTGTATTTGGCCACTTTAATGGTGCATGTGATATGCTAGAAGACTAGTGTGCATGGGATATGCTAGAACACTAGAAGTGTGCATGTGATATGCTAGAAGACTAGTGTGCATAGGATATGCTAGAACACTAGAAGTGGGCATGTGATATGCTAGAACACTAGTGTGCATGGGATATGCTAGAACACTAGAAGTGTGCATGTGATATGCTAGAACACTAGTGTGCATGTGATATGCTAGAAGACAAGTGTGCATGTGATATGCTAGAACATTACTGTGCATGTGATATGCTAGAAGACTAGTGTGCATTTGATATGCTAGAACACTAATGTGCATGTGATATGCTAGAAGACTCTATATATATGGTGATACATAGTTGATGCAAAGAAGAGCCAAAGGAGCCAAGACACAATATACATAATATATTGGAGGAGTCAAGAAAGAGCAAAAATGTAGTTCAAAGAGAGAGCTACGTTGGAGGGAAAGGGCTAGTTTCTAGTGGGAGTGCCACACAAGGAGAAGAATAAAAGAGATAGCATTCTCAGTGTTTTATTCTTTATGTGTGAGAATGTACTTGGGTGCACATGGGGTTTGGGCTTGCAGAGAGTGCTTTTAAGCCAAACATTGTAATCTCCCTATTATTGTGAAACTTTCTCCCTGAAGTCTTTGGTGGATGTAGGTATGTTGTCGAATCACGTAAATTCTCTGTGTTGTGTGATTGTGCTGCATGTCAATATTTTCTTGACATGTTCTTCTCCACCAAATATTTTATTTATTTTTTGCTCCGACGGATTCTAGGAATATTGGGTAATATTCCCAACAACTGGTATCAGAGCTAATTTTCCCAACAAGCTTGAAGTTTGACATGAAGTTAAAGAATGCACTTAGTTATTTTAATTTAGTATTATCCGACATCAACATGTGGCATTACCAAGTTATCAAAAAACATTACACACAATGTCAAGCCAGATTTTTATTCAAATAATACAATCAATGTTAAATTACTACTTTAGTCCTCAAATTACTTGGCAAACTTTAATTTGAGCTCTCAACTATTGAGTGTGAAGTTAGTTCTTCAATTTTTTAAAATCAAGTCAATTTCATTCTTGAGTCCTCTTACCATTTAAATTTTAAAGGAATTGAAAGTTGAAATTTATTGATTTGATTTTCAAATTTTCACACTTTCTATGATAACCTTTGAACTTATGCTTTATTTGCTACATTAATTAATTTCATTAAATTTAAATGAAAATGAGATTCTATGATGAAATTGACTTGATTTTGAAAGTCGATGGACTATATTGGTACAATTAATAGTTGAGGGACTAAACTAACACGATTAATGGTTGAGAGACCAAAGTGAACCTTACCCTATAATTGAAGGACCATAGTAATAATTTAACCTACAATCAAATAAAGGTAATGGATGTGTGTATCCCAAATGGACATTACATGTATCTAAGGTGATAATTACTTCACTCTAAAAGAGTTTTGCTACACCAATTCAAAACAATTAATAATTGACATAAACAGCGCCACTAAAACGCCACATGCGCATGAGCGAGTAATAGAGTCACATGTCTAAATTTATTCATTTAATGTGTTAGTGTTTGTGCCACCATATAAATACATTTAAGGCTTTGTATGTTTCTAATATGGGACAAATATACAAGCTTTCAACCCCCGACTTCTATATCACTATAAAACAATAAATTTACAACAGTTACCACTACCTTGGCTAAATTTTGAGAGTTTTGCATTCTTTCTCTCACTTTCATAACCTATGTGTTGCAAACTTTGACGGTGAAAATCATATCTTTCAATATTCCCCCACTCTAGCAACCACTTCTCAATTCTAAATACTCATACCAATTGTGTCATTATTGTGATTAGGAACTAAACAAAAATTTAGGAATCTTTTATGCAAGTTTCAATCATTATTAATCCAATGAGTAGTGAGACACATATAGTTAAAATTTTGAATTAATGCCTAAGAGTATTCCTAATGAGTTGTCTAAAATTTAAGCCAAATTTTAGTTTTAGGAACTATTTTTTCCATTTTGCCTAATCACTTTTTAAAATACCCCCAACCGATTCTTTATTTTCAACTCTATTTTATTATAATATTATTTCTTTACTTATTCTTTATTATATCATTCAAAACTTTCAAACACACAATCCAATAAAAGGAGAGAACTAATTAAAAATAAATGATATAATAAAATATTGTTTTGCCTAAGGTATAATGCTTGGGCAAAAATACCCAAACACTATAGCTTAAAGTTATTTTATCTAATATGTTGCTAGTCCAATGAAAGCAGTTTTGTGATTCATAAGCCATGCTTTGACTTAAATGATATTTTACCTAAACGATTGGGAATGCTCAAGTCTCGTTTAGTTGCTTTTGAAGGTTTTTTTTTTTTTTTTCATACAATCACAGGCAACAATAGTGTGACAAGAATAGTAAACCTAGGTCCCAAAACTTCAACAAAATACCTAGAACATTCATTTTCCACGTGCCTAGAAGGTAGCTATCAATAATTATCATCTTTGCTAGTAGATTTTTTAACCAAAAAAGAAAATCTTTGCTAGTAGATTGATAGGCTAGCTCCTAGCTATTTTTTCACTATAGGACACTGCTTTAAGAGTATCATGTCCTCCCCCCCCTTTTTTTTTGGACATCAAGACAAGGGTAGACACATGTGAATGTCAGGTGCGAAAATGGATGGCAAATGCTTCATCCATACCATATGACAACAAGGTAGCTATGTGGATATTATCAAAGAAAAAAAAGGTAGCTATGTGGATGGCAAATGTTTCTACGGTTCTACCTAGTATGTTTACGTGGTAGATAGTATCTACATAGCTAGGCTGCTGACATGTAGTTTTAATTACACCTTGACTTTTTGTTTTTTTAATGATAAATGTGTCCAATCATATGACACATTAGCATCCAAATTAGGATTAGGACTGAATTGGAAGAATCAGGATTAATTAAAGATACTATTGTTATTTTTCAAACTTTAATGATGTGTTTGAAAGGAGGAAGAGTAAAAGGGAGTAAAGGGAAGGAAATGTGGATGGTTTAATGAATCTTATTTAAATGTGGTTTAGAGGTGGATGAGGAAGGGTATCTTATCCTCCAAAGGCCTCTTTTTTATTTACCCAAATCGAGGGAATTTAGAGGAGGAGAAAATGGGAGTGGTTATACTTATTTTTAAAAAAATTAAATTGTCAAATTTACCCTTAAGATATCAATTTATATTTATCTCTTTAAAATTAGCAAATGAGAGTCATAATTGTTAATTTATATGACTATTCTCTTCCTCTCTCCTCTCGGACAACATCTAAACAAAGGGGGTAAATATATATTCCTCTCTCCCTACTTAATTTTTAAAACATCCAAAACAAGGAGAATGGATAAATGGGTAACCATTCCCATCCTCTCTCCTCCCATTTCTCTCTACTCTTCTCTCTTTTCAAACTTCCAAACATAGCATAAGGACGAAATTGAAAAATCAGATAAATTTTAAAGACTAATTATTATGTTTTCCCATCTTTTTAATGTGCATTGCCTACTTTCTCATAAAAATTTTTTTAAAAAAAAAACATCTATTTTTAAAAAAGTTATCATCTAATTAGGAAAGAAAGTTGTCAAGTTATCCAATTCTATTATTTCAAGATCAGTAAGCTTTTCCCAGATGAATGCATGCCTTCTCAGGTGAATTCTCAGTTGGCGTTTCCGACGACTTCTCCGGTTTGGCAGTGCAGTGTTCAAATGTTAGTTTTTTTTTTTTTTTTTGGAAAAAAATAATAATATTGGGAATATATTGGTTTTTAATGGGTGATTATTGTGTGTATTTTTCATTATGCTTTTATTTGAAAGAATCTTGAGTGTCAAAGCTGGATTGGAGGGTGTAAATGGGGTGTTTGCACCACATCCTTGCTGAATTTAATCTCCTGTTGATTTCATCTGTTTATGACAGCCATAAACACATTTATGAAAGTTAAGAACTAAACAAAAAAGAACTTCAAAAACCTTGCATGAAGAATTGAACAAAAATGAAGAAAAGTGTCAAACAAAACACAACAACATATTGCATCAACCACATGCAAACCCGTGTACTACACATATGGAAGAATCATTCATAAGAAGCACAACAAAATTACATGAGTATTAATGCTTTATTCATATATATTTCATAAAATCTGTTATAAAAGGCAGGCCAAAGAACTAGTTGGGTCCTATTACTGTCGTGGCACTTCATTCTCATCTCAACAAGGAAATCTGGAGCTATAGTAGAGTTTGGCTGCCATGTCCCCTTGAAGTCAGAGGGGTGTTTCTGTATGAAATCACAACACCCATTAAGAACAACAAATTATAACCAAGCCCAACAATAATAACATCTACAATTAAACGACAAGAAATCACAACACAAAATAAATTGGAATAAATTGATACCCCCACAAAATCAAAACATTCGTTTTGCTATCTTGGTTAATCTTTAATACAAAACTTAATAGAATTTAATTAGTCACATAAAACTAAATTGCATAGAAACCAAAGAAAAACCAATATTTCAAACATAAAAGTTATACACAAACAATTTCTGCTAGAGTTGAAAATATAGCAAAACCCACTATTAAATTGGTAACATTAAAACAATCAGCATGCAGGACAACAATTCACCAATCACCATCATGCTGTCAACTTCTAGATGATCTCTTGCATTATATCTTCCTGAACTAGCATGGAAACAATTCTATCTGCCCCTTCTATGACCAAACTAAAAAAATATCCCTCTAAACAACCAAGACAAACTCAATGCAAGAAGAAAAATCACAACAAGTGTCTTAATTCAAATATCTACTCAGAATTTTTTGTCAAACACTCAAAACACAACATATTAGGATACATTAGAGGAAGACAGTGTGGAATATGAAACAATCAAACAATTCAATTACATTTCTTTGCATTTATTACGAAACAACATGGCCTAGAATAAGATAACAAAATTCTGTCAAATATGATAGAATATTAGACTATTTAACTATTTACATTGTTAGGTCCCTATCCTCAAACTGATTTATGAAGGACATGACCATAGGCCGCCTACGTGAGAATGAGAGACTAGCAATGACATGTGAGACACCAAGGAAAACCATGGCTTGAGAAGTAAATGACCTAAGCTAGGCCATGAGATTAAAGCATGCAATGTGAGTGAGAACATATGGTGCCTATGCTGCCTAAGACCAGAAACATCAAATAATCAATGATAGCCATGACTAGATAGTTTCAAGCCTCACAAATTGAAATTTTTCAAAAAGAAGTGAGTGAGACATTTTGACAAATACTTGGTGTGTACATTTGAAATTGGTCATGACAAGGGCAGTGGGGGAACCTGATTTTTCACAAAATTTTTACACACAATTCAGTCTCAAGCATTACAGTTGAAAAATCCAACCTTATTCAGACCCAAGACATCTTTTCTTTAGCTAGACTTTCTAGCATGTTTGAGTATGCATACCCCACCTTACCACTTGACCAAGACTGGAAAAATTGACGTTAGTTCATTTCCCAATAATGTTATCAACTAAGTTGGCTTCCCACTAGGCTCAATGATTTCAAACTCTTTATCTCACACAGCCTGTCCCTAAGATCCTAACAGACTTGACAACAATTAATGACAATAAGGCTGTCCCTCCTCTTACTCCCACTTTCTTATTTCCCTAACAATCTCCCAGCCCTTTAGAAGAGGCTTGGTTCAGAGATTGTCATTGTATTCCCTTCACTAGTTAATGAAAAGTTCACATTTAGCCAAAAAAAAAAAAAAAACAGCTACATGACCATGATAAAATCTCAATTATGTCCACCAAAAATTTCTCAAAAATAGCTACATTTACTACTTCCATTGAACAGAATGTCTTCGAGCAAAATACATAATGCATACTGTATGCAGAGCAAATTGAGAATTGAACATCTATAATGCATACTGTATCAATACTTCTATTATTTTGTCAACTTAGCATGTCAAGATGCTCATCTATAGTGTAGATGAACATATTATGTCCTGTTACGCATAGAAACAAAAAAAAACAAAAACAAAAAAGATTGCAGATGTTGACAGTAGAGTCCACTACCAAATTAAAACAAATTTAAAACAACACCACTAGTGTCCATGTGAGAGAAATTAATGCTAACTTTATATTCGATTCCTAGAACCTTGTAAAAAATACTACTTATTCACACACACAAACACCAAAAACTAACTTTACATCCAAATAAAATTAATTGCTAGCTGAATCTAGGAACCTATAACAGAACAACAATACCCATTCAATCATATTTCCGAAGCACCAAGCCAATCGGAAACTAAAACTAAGGGAAATACAGATTCTAAAACGTCATTTCCTTTTCTTTACTTCATCTCAGCAATTAAAATCTGATTCTGAAAACAAAACCAGAAATGAGGCAACAAAGTCTTATCAGATAAGCTGAGTCTCTAATTTTAAGATAGCAGATGTTGACAGTTAATTCTAAACAACTAAACAAAAGAAGCATTGATTAGAAAACTAACAAAAGTTTTTGTGTTATTCCTATGTCTATACCTTCCTCTGCATTATTTTTTCTATTTTTAATTCCCAGTCAAAGAAAAAGGAGGGGATCCTTCACATATATTTTTATTATCCTTCTCCTCAAGTTAACAAATGGATATCATTTCTAGATATAATATGTTTGTATTTTTCGTATTAAGTGCTGAAACTTCTGACTGAAATGAAAAATTAGAACAAGTAAATAAAGTGCAAATTTCTGACTATTGATTCCATACCCATAGATAGGAGCTTAAAAGAAATCATTATAATTTTTAGAACCTCGGTAACTTGTGGGTTGTAAGCTCAATGGTTTGTGATTTTTGCTTTCACGTGTATTAGCCATAATTGGACCTATTATGCTACTTTTTTTCTTGTTGCTTCATGCTTCAAATAGCTATCAGAATTGTCCAGTTTTGAGCAAAGATAGAATAATTAATTGAAAGTTGCCAATGGCCATTAATGACAAGAGTGAGAGAGATTGCTTCTTTGCAAAGATGACGTATATATGGATTTGCGCTGATTACACAACCAGAGACAGAGCAGTATTTTATAGATGTTAAAAACTTGGAAGAAGGATAAATAAAAAAGAGGGAGAGAGATTACTCCATACCTAATTATCATCTTATTTAATCTTCTTGCCGTCAATGTAAATTTCTGAGGCATGAGCAATCTTGTGCCAATCCTCGCCAATTTCTGGTTGGCATCTTCTACTCAATTCAGGACATCCTTCAATTCTGAAAGTTCTTAGAGATAGGGGACAAAGCTTCCCCTCTGGCAGAGACACCAATTTAGGGCAATCTTTAAATGCAAGTAGTCTAAGAGATGCGAGATTCGGCAGCCACTCCGGCAACACTGTCAAGTTTGGGCAATCCTCAATTACCATGCACTGTAAAGTTCTTGAAGACCATTTAAACCATTGGGGCAAAGCTACCAACTGTGGTGATTCACTGAAGATTACCACTCGAAGAAGGCTCATCGTGAATTCTTCTTGATTGTCTTCCCCTTCAATCAGATCAAGCTTTCCACAATTCGAAATAGCCAAAACCTCTAGAGCTGTTAGGCATTTTAGGTTAGGAAATAAAGAGATCAGACCCCCACAATCCGCAATAACCAACACCTGAAGGCTTGTGTAGCCTTGCGTCACACCAAACAAAGATTCTATATTGTCACAATTATATAATCCCAAATATCGCAGGGAATTCAAGGACACAGGGAGGGACCTCTGTTTGGATGTTATATCTAACCATCTAAGGTTGATCATGTATCTCATATCTTTTGGCAGTTCTTCTAGATTTTCACATCTATCGAGGTTTAAAGTTTGCAGATTTTGAAGCTTGCAAATGGAATTTGGGAGTTTCTTAATTCTACAATTTCCACTCAAATCAAACCACCTTAAATGCTTCATGGTACTAATGGAGCTTGGTAACACCTCAAAACATGAGTCACTTAAATCTAGAATTCGCATGTATCTAAATCTAGAGATGCATGCATAAACAAAGGATTTAGAGGAGGGTCCAGGTCCTTTAATCGGTGAAAAAATGGTCCGTATACTCTTTGATTTTTGTAAACATTTTAAAACCTTTTCATTCTGCCAAGTATTGTCAATATATGAAAAATGCCAAACCTTTTTTGAGATGTTTTGGGTTTGACAATTCATTATTAAGCACTCACTTTGTGCAACTGATAGTGCTAGATCATGTGCGAGATCATGTATTTTGAAGTAGCGAAAGAAACCAAAATCCATATAATCTTCGAGGAAAGATCTTGAATAGAGCTCATCTATATATTGGTTGGCAATATCTTTTGCCTCTTGATTTTCATTCCTTGATTGAAGCAAATCATGTGCCATCCAAATTCGAACCAATATAGTACTATCGTATTGATAATCTTTTGGGTAAAGTGAAAAATATGCAAAACATTGTTTCAAGGAAGATGGCATCTGATTGTA
>BKZX01025055.1:41824-58383 GCA_014362285.1 Fagus crenata | reverse complement strand
TATATTTACTTATTTTGCTTAATATTTGGACTTGTAATATTTTTATTATTGTTCTAATTTGGAACTTGGCTTGTTATTTTATTTTGTGAAGGTAATTTTAGTCTTTATCATTATTTCTAAATGTATAATTGTAATTATTATATTTAAATAGTTGTGCATGATTTATTAAACAAGTCAATTTGTGTAATTCGGGTCAAATGGGTTGTATAGGTCAATTTGTGTAATTCGGGTCAAATGGGTTGTGTCGGGTCATGTCAACCTAATCCGACTCATTTATTAAATGGGTTATGTGAGTCGTGTCATGTCAACCCGTTTAATAAACAAGTCGTGTTAGGGTTGATATATCATGACACGATTAATAAACGAGTCGTATTCGGGTTGACCCATATAGTCGAATTATATCAGCCAACCCGACATGAACCCGTCTCGTGAACACGAATTGCCACCCCTAAGTGTAGCAAGGGCAGTGTAGCAATGGAAATCACGCAAATGAGAAGGAAGAGATGTTACCCGAGAGGAACGGTGAAGTGTGGTTGCAGGGGCAAGATCCTCGGAAGATACAGGAGCTGGGGACTCAGACGAAGAATGAGGCGACTCGTCAGAGGGTGATCCAGGAGAGTAGTCAGACAACTCAGTCTATGAAATGGAGGGAGACACTTCTGGAGAAGGAGTAGACACCTCTGGAGAGGGAGTAGACACCTCTAGAAAAAGATCTGAGAGAGAGGAGAGGGAGAAGGAGGGACGAAATTGAGATACCTCAGTGAATAGACGATACTCCAAAAAAAAAACATGGTGGGAGATGCGAAGACGATGAGCAATAGGATCATAACATCGATATTCTTTTTGAGTTTTACCATAACCAAGGAAGCAACAAAGGTGAGAACGAGGCTCTAATTTGTTGTGTTCATGAGGCTGAAGAAGGACAAAACAGGCAAAGCCAAAGGTTTGGAGATGCTGATAGTGAGGTAGAGATCCAAAAAGACGCTCATAAGGAGTCTGATTAGAAATAGTTGGGCTTGGAATATGGTTAGGCTTGGAATACGATTGATGGCATGGGTAGCAGTGAGAACAGTTTCTCCCCAAAAGGGTACAAGAACTTTGAAAGACAACAGGAGAGCACAAATAGTGTCAAGGATGTGTCAAAGTTTTCTTTCAGTTCTTTCGTTTTGCTGAAAGGTGTCTGGGCATGAGAATTGATGAACAGTTCTATGGGAATATAGAATATGTTCAAATGCATGTTGGGTAAGTTCACGTGCATTGTCAGAACAAAAGACTTTAATTGTTTTGGAGAATTGAGTTTTAACCATGTTGACAAAGTTACGATAGATGTTATGTAATTCATCACGAGAACTCATAAGAAAAACCCAACTATAATGAGAATAATCATCAACAAACACAACAAAATAATGAGATCCACCAATACTATTAATAGGGGAAAGTCCCCAAACATCAGAATGAATTAAGTCAAAAATACTAGTAGACATGGACTCACTATTATGAAAAGGGAAAGCAGGTTGTTTTCCTAATTGACATGAAACACAATCAAAATTGTCTTTAGACACTGGACCTAATAAACCTCTAGAGACTAGCTGTTGTACCTGGGAAGATGATGCATGCTCGAGCCGAGAATGCCAAAGTGATAAGGAAGGTGAAGATGAGGTAGCAGCAGAGATACCAATAGTGGGAAGGCGAAGACTGGAAATCTCAAACAGACACCCAATTCTATGGCCGGTCCCAAGTTCTTGCCCCGTCCTAGGATCCTGCACAACACAACCAAAGTAATCAAGGATAATGCGATAACCAAGTTCAGCTAATTAACCCATAGATAGGAGATTATAAGAGAGTTTAGGCACATGAAACATATCAGGAATGGAGAGTTTAGAAGTAGAAACGGTGCCTATACTACGAACAAGCATAGTGGAGTCATTGGCTTTGTGAATAGTTGGTGCATGACATGCAAAGCTAATGTGGGAGAAAAATGATGGGTAAGGTGTCATGTGATTGCAACAGGCAGAGTCAAGAAGCCATGAGGATAACTTACCAGACAGGACAGAAAGAGAAGAGGAAGAGGATGCATTACCAGCCCGGATGAGAGCCTAGGCGATGATGTTCTCCAATTGATCTGTGGTGAGTGTAATGGTTGATCCAGAGTGCTTAGGAGCGGCAGTGGGTGTTTGATCGGTATCAAAATAAGTAATAGCAGTAGTGCTTCTATTGCGGCAATAACAAGTCTCAATATTATGGCCATGCTTCTTATAATGCGGTAAAATTTGTTGGATTTCCGATCTGAACAACAAGTATTCGGGCTAGATTGATCAAATTCGAACTGCTGAAGGAGTGCAAGAGGCGATGTAGTAGCCAAGACATTGAGTTTGTTTTGAGCTTGTAGGGTCTGTAGACAAGTCTCCTCACGAACAAGTTCATTAAGTGTTGCGTCTAAAGATGGAGTGGGTATCTGGTGAAGCAACTGACCACAAACAGGCTCATAATCATCATTTAAGGCCATAAGAAATTGGTAAAGATGCATCTGATCATGACGAGTAGCATACTTCATTTCATCATTAGGAGTATCCCATAGTGGATCAGCAAGATAAAGTTGGTCCCATATGAACTAGAAACGAGCAAAGAAATCATTGATAGATTGGCTAGGGTCTTGCCTAATCTGATACTATTCAATCGAAAGCTGATATTCTCGAGTGCCATGTGGGGCGGAATATCGTTTGGCAAGCATATCCCAGGCAGTGCGAGCATCATCAAAATTTCCCAGTAGAATAGAGATGGATGGGATGGAAGTATTGCGTAGCCAAGTAAGAATTTGATGATTGTTACTGTCCCATTCAATTAGACGGGTCCTAAAAACATCGTCATCCTTAGAAGAGCCCTTGACTGGCTTCTTCATCTCACCAGTGATATAAAACCATAGTTTTTTACCTTTAATGAAGCTGCGCATAGATTGAGACCAAACAAAAGAGTTTCGAGCATCCAAAGTAACATGAATAGGGTGAGAGATCTCAATTTGAGCCATTTAGAGACAAAACATGCAAAAATAGACAGCAAAAATGGAATCAGGTTGGAAAACTGATTAAGAAACACCTGAGTTAAAAAGAAAAGTCAACACGGTCAACCTTGAAAAGTCAACATAAAAAGTCAACGCCCAACCATGAAAAGTCAAGGCAAAAAGTCAACGGTCAATTCTAAAAAGTCAACTCTTGGTCAAAGTCAACGGTCAACATGTCTAGGGTTGACGTGGCGATGACGTGGATCTAGGGCTGATCTGGATTTAGGGCTGATGTGGCGTGATTGGAGATCGACACATGGCAAGGACTGCAGCTAGGCATGTGGGGGCGTGTGACAATGTGTGACGGCAGGAAGATCCTTTGAGCTGTGCGTGGGGGCGCGTCCGGCGTCGGATGGCGGCGATTTTTGTGCGGCTGAGACCGTCGTCGAGAGATCTTTCCAATGGTGGTGAAGTTGTTTTGATCGGAAGTCTGGAGTGAAAGTTCTGACGAAGGCAGTGAGTCTTTCACGATTGTTTCAACCTTTGATGGTAGTGGGCACACCGGAATTCTGACTACAGTGGCGGAGCTAATCTAGAAATGGTTGAGGCAACGGAAGAGCGCCAGAAAAGACGAAGACTGCACGAAACACTTGGAAATTAGAGCAATGGCTCTGATACCATGTTAGAATTATGAATAATTCTCTGTATATTAAAATGAGTAATACAATACAATAGAGTGCCTTCATATAGAAGGCATATGAGTGATGTGCAAGAAGAGAGAGTGATGCACAAGTAATGTGCTGTACAAGGAAAGAGAGTGATGCACAAGTAAATACATACGGGCTAAAGCCCAAAACCCAATGGACTAATTATAACATTAACATATTCATTTTAAATTAATGTCGAAAACCCAAGTTATCTACCAAATAACAAACCCTTTGAATGAGTCAAAAATGGAATATTGATCATCGCAAGATGGGCATTGTGGGGTGTCTAAATCCAAATACCTTCCCCACACGAACTCATATCTTTTGGTTTGAGACATGATTTTTTATTTTAGATAGAATAAGAACCCTTGTATTTTTTTCTTTAACCTAAAATGGAAATAAAATCAATTAGCTATAGGTACCCAATAATATCTTAGGAATCCAATGATTCGTGAAGACTCCCTTAAAATACGAATTCATCACAGTCCATTAACCAATAAAAGAAAAAATAAATAAAAAGAAAACACACACACAACACTTGTCACCAAGAGCTTCTAAAAAGGGTCAAGAGCTGTCGGGGCCAACATCCGACGTCAGCAATTTTATGCTAATGAGATTAAGTACATTCTTGCAATTTGAAAATCACTATTTGGTTGACCAAGTAAATTTTTTCTCCTCACTTGATGTCCTATATTTTTCCTCTTAGGATATTTGGGTCATTGGATGACATGTCATATGACTAGGCGTGCATCTTACTTGGTACTCAACAACCAGATCACTCACAGAGATGAGGATTGCTATGAAAAAAATGAACTTAAATGTGGGGAATAAAATGAAAAAATTTAAACTTTGAAGACCAAAATCAAAACAACCCTAACTTAAAGCGGCGAAAGAATCCAAAGTGGTCAATGCCGTTGTGAGCTCAACGAAATGTGCTCAAGATGCGTATTGAAATAAAAAGTGGTATAGGTTCAAGAACCATTTAAAAAAAAAAAAAAATCAATTTTCCAATTATGGTTTAATTGTTTTTTTTTTAGTTCAGAGTTAAGATACAAGCTTGGGGAGGTGTTAGGCACCTAAATCAGCCCAGTCGTAATTGGCCTTCTCCATATTTTTGGTTTACATCTAAGAAATTATTTATTAAGAAAATTCACACAAATTAAAACGCAAAAATAAATAAATAAATATTTGACATTTGAATTTAAATCAGACATGCATTTAATGGAGAGATAAACTCAATTAATCAGATAAAAATCCCTACATTATTGGGGAAATCTATACTATAAACTAAAAGCTGGAGCTGAGAGAATTTTTTTTGCCTCCTCCAAAGACTGCCACTTCAGATTTGCTTTTCCCACACCATTCTACATTATTCTTCTTTCTATTTAATTCATTCTCTCATTTAATTCTCTCTCGCACACACGTTCTCACACGTTAATTCTCTCTCTCTCCCCTCGGCTATTTTGACTTTTGATGTTCTCTCTCCCCTCGGTTGTTTCTCTCCGCCACCTCTTTGTCTACCTCTCTATCTCCCTCTCACCTCTTCAACTCCCCTACCTCTTCATCTCCCTTATTGACTGCACCCCCCAATCTCTTATTTAAACCTTGTTGTAGGTTCTGAACCATGGGTTGTTTTGTGGTTTTGGTTTTCTGATTGCCTTTTGATTTGTGTTTTTTATTATTTTACAGATGATTTGGATTGAAACCCTAAACCAATTTCCAAATGAGAATGGTGCAGATTTCGTGTAAATCAGAATTGAAGAGTCCCTTTTGAGGTGAGTGTTCCCTTTTCTTTTTCCCTCATCTTCTTTTGTTTTCTTGGTGCAATTTTGATGGATTGTCTACAGTTTTATATAGACCATCAATCTTCTTCAACGAGGTAGATAATTATCTATTGCTCTTTTTTTTTTTTTTTTTTTTTTTTTTTTTTTTTTTTTTTTTTTTTTTTCCCTTTATTTGCTTGCTGGAAATTGTGGGAAAAGATAAGGAAACAAGAATGGGTCTTGGGATTTACCCAATTTAGATTACAATGTATTATTACTCTCCTCTGTTTTTTTTTTTTTTTTTTTTTTTTTTTTTTTTTTTTGGGGCCCTGGAATTTTGCAGTGGTTATTTATTGTGGGAAGAGACATGGGTAGAGGTGCAAGTGAAGATGCATAGTCAATGGTAGCAGAAGACATTGTAGCTGAGGTGTTTGATGAAAGGTTTGTGAGAAACAAAGAAAGGTAGTAACATTAGTCTTTTAATGTCTCTGATACCATGAAAGGCTATGTAATTGCAGAGATTTAGAATTGTACTGCCTTGCCAAACTCTGGATAAGGTGTGGTGTATTTATATTCACAATGTGATGATGTTTACAGGATAAGTACAAGAGAAGATAATTCTTTTGGGTGTATCTTCCTCCACAGGTACTACTATGCTGTGGTGGAATGTGATTCGAGTGCCACAACAAATTACCTTTACAAAAGTTGTGATAGAACTGAATTTGAAAGATCATCCAATAAGCTTGATCTAAGATTTATTCCTGACTCTATGGAATTTAAACACCCACCCTGAGACATTACTACCGAGGTAATAATTTTAACCGTACAATGATACTATGTGGCTTATGTGATTCATTTATGAAAGTTTACCCAATAGTCTTATGTGGGAGTTATGTATCAAATATTCCATTTTTGTAAAGAATCCTGCCGAAATTTATCTCATCTCTCAAGTAGCAAATACATAACACCATGTTAGGACAAGTTAAACCTGATCCAGGAAGTAATGGGCTCTGTTTGTAGGCTATGTGTTTTGATTGCACACCATGTGTTTGACAAAATGTGTCACTCACTTTTGCATTAGTTTAAATCAAGCTTCATTGTTTGTGCCTCTTGATTTTTGTTTCGGTTTCCATTTGGTCATCTCATTCTTTTCTCATGTGCATTTAGACGCATTGCTAGCAATCCTGTTATTGACAATGATATGAAATCAGGAAATATTATTTGTGTTGGTTAATTTATTTTTTTGCTTTAAGATTGTTGCAAATTTGCGAACAAACTAACATTCTTACTTAAGACTCAGTTAAATAACAAATGGGGGAGAAAAATAATAGAAAAAGAAAATCATAGACAAAAGCGAATGGAAACACGAAAAAGATCATCAAAGCAAAGTCTCTTTTTGGGAAGATATGGTAGTAATTGGGCACTAAGTTGAATGGATTTTTTGGTGTTACTTTTTGCTTGCTTTTTTGATTTAGTTGAGATGAGAAAACTGAAAAAAAATGTGTTGGTTGATTCAATCCTCATTCCTTTTAATTTAGATGAGAAACTTATTTTAGAAATCACCCTTCCATAGTATATGTTGTGATCACAATGGCACAGATGACACATTTAATTATCATATTAGAGATTAATAGAACTCAGATTATTATACAAGGAGTCAATTTGAACATCATGATCAGTGTTTCTGTTTTTTTTTTTTTGGGCTAAAGTTTTATCATTGTTCCTTCTAAATTGCCATGGGTTGGGAACAAAATGTTTGGTTGTCTGCGTTATATGTGTTTGTATTATTTACTCTATGGGGTTTCTACGTGCCATATGTGGTATTTAGCTTATATGTACTTTTAGTATTTTTTTAGTGGAATTTTTTGCTCCATGCTCTACACTTACTAGGTAATCTTTACACCTATGCTACATTAATGTTCATACTTAGAATTCAAACTTTGGGAGGCACATCTTCTAGACTTCAATTCTATTAGGTATTTAGATTATTAAAGGTTGATTTTCTCTTGGTGGGTTACTTCTTGCCTCTGTTTTTTGAAGAGGATGTGAAAGTATTCTGCTGGGGTTGGAACAAATATGGCCAGGCATAAAGCTTGAACGTATTAATCTCAAACCAGGGTTACCAGGACACCGCACTGCATTGATGAAATTTCATTGATTTTCATTTTGTATCACATGAAATGAGTTTTGAAGAAGTTTATAGCACTTAAAGGACAAACTTATGCCAAGGAATAAAATTTTGCATTATTCGATTTCCTCATCCATACTGTAGAACTAATTAAAAGTCTTTACGTGCATGTAACAGCTTGGGTTAGGCGATGTGATCGACTGCAACATTCCTTCTCAAGTCATTACTGATGGTTGTGTCCCTAATTACGCAATTGAACTCTCTGATGTAATCAGATGCATTTGAACTTTGTAATTGTTATGTATAAGGGTGTTTTTGGATTTCTCCAATGATATATATGGACTATGGAGGACGTTTGCATTGTATCACCTAATGCGAATTTGCTTCCTTTTTTGTTTTTTTTTTTTGTTTTTTTTTGTTTTTTTTTGTTTTCATGACCCAAATTCAATACAAAGAAGTTCAGTAGATCCATAGGTGTCTTTTGAATTCAAGTTCCATTTTTTGAATCAATATTCACAAATTAATCTAAATTCAAAACAAAGAAATTCAGTAGATCCATAGGTGTCTTTAAAATTGTTACCTATTGATTTGATGCTAGGTGAAGAATTATCATGTATTATTAGATGAAAAAAATAGTCATTTAAATTCAAGTGCTATTTTTTGTTCTTTGGAATTAAAACAAATTCTAACAACTTTTCAAAATTATTCATCAAAATTGAGATTCTCGTTTTACTTTTTTATAGTTTCTTATTAACATTATGACATTCATGCAAAATTAAAAAGCTTATATATATATATATATATATATGATGATTGAGTAATTTAGTCCCATAATAATAACTTAAACATATAGGTTTTACCGAGGAAACAAACTAGAGATGGAGAGCATTTCGGTAAGCAAGAGAGAGAAGGATTTTGGAGAGAGAAGGTGATGGAGGCTAAAGACATTTAATGTTGCTAAATCACTAATTAATTTTTAGCAAAAAAGTCACTAATTAATTCAAAATGATGACATGGCCATTAGTGTTTTTTAACCGTCAGGTTTAATAGAGAGCAACGGTCTAAAAAAACCCATCTCATATATATATATATATATATATATATAATTTTTAGTACTAATTTTATCACTTTTATTTCATTCTAATTAATAATAAAATTAATTATTATATCATCACAGTTCATCTTCGATTCTTTCAACTCTTCGTTTTTTAAAACTTTAGTACCATAAACAACATCATCAATTAAGCTCATGACAAATTATATATTCCATGCATCGCGCGGGTTTGCGAGTAGTTATAAAGTAGTCTGGGAGTACAAGATCAGCTTTCTAGAAATAAGCCAAGTGGAAAAAAAATCTGACATTTTATAGAGATTATCAGCTCATCAAAGAGAACTTACTGACATTAGTGTTGAAGTTGTTCCGTTAAATAGTAAATACCTTTCTTCTAGTTAAGTTGTTGTTAGTTTAGGTCTTTAGGGAAAAAGAAAAAGGACATTGTTGTGTTAGTAAAAAAACAAAACAACATCAATAGCTCTCTATACCCAGCTGCTCTCATCCCTGTGATGTCTCTTTCTTCTCACTGAAGTCTAATTGAGGGGTTTCCCTTCTATTTCAGTTTGTACTGCATTTTTCTCTCTTCTCTCTCTCTTTCTCATCTTTTTCACTCCTTTCTCTCATATTCTGTTTCATTCTATCTCTCCTTTTTGTATTGGTCCTGTTTTACTCGTCTTTAAAAATTGTTTCTCCTGGAATGTAATGTTCTAATACCTCCATTAGGGCGCTGAGTATCTAGTAACAAAGGTGGATCTGGGTTCTTTCTACAGCTTGGTTTCAAGAGATTCAGGCATATGGAGGAACGAGAAGAATTAAACGAATTAGTTGTTCAAATGAAGAAGCTTCAATGCGCCGAAGGTCGTATTGACCTAGAAATATCCCAAAATAGTGTCTTGCAATCAAGGAAAATTCTAGTGGGAAAGTTACTGACAAAAAAGACAATAGGAAGAAGCTTGTTGAAAGAAATACTATGGAAAGTGTTGAATCCCAGGTATGATTTTGAAGTTTCTGTTGTAGATAACAACAAATTTGTTTTCATGTTTTAGCATGAGATGGACAAAAGGAAAATTTTTGAGTTTAGGCCTTGGACTATGAAAGGACATTTACTGATACTAAAAGAATGTCAACCACATTTAACAGTGTTTGAAATAGAGTTTGAGTCAACTGAACTCTAGATTCAAATACATGGTCTACCTTTAGACTCAATCTTGGTTTCAAATGTGAAGAGAATTGGCCAGAAGGTGGGAACAGTTCTAGATGTTGATCTGGCTTCTGAATTGTCAATGATATGGAAGAAGTTTGTGCGTGTGAGGGTAGAAATGGATTCACCAAAGCCTTTGGTAGCTGGCATGTTTGCTCCTAGGCCAGATCGGGAAGTATGGATCCAGTTGAAGTATGAAAAGGTACTGGAATTTTGTTATTCTTATGGCAAGCTTGGCCATATTCAACAAGAATGTGGAGAACTAGTGCAGAAGCTTATGAATCCTTTTGGATACAAATTTCAGTTGTTTGGGAAATGGATCCGCACTGATAATGCAGAGATTCCGAAAGGAGAATATCAAAATGGTGATCCATTCTTGATGAATAGACAAATTGGGGTTGGTAAGAGTGGTCAAAGTGAAGGCACTAGAAGTTCAATGCTGATGGAAGGATTGGAGAACAGTGCCGTGGAAAAAGCTAGAAATGAAGAAGTATTGGAAATAGTGTAAAGTCAGCCACGTGATGGTCAGAAAACTGAAGAATTGGATTTGGCAGCAGGGGTAATCATTTCGGAGAAAGAGGTGATAGAAGCTGCATTTAATAAAAGTGGCTCTATTGAATTTCTCAATCAACAGTAGCCGCAAACATTTATTGCAAAAGAGGAAGGTGACATAGGTGGGAATGGCGGGAAAAAAAGTGCGGGAGTACATGAGTTTGGGTTTTTTGGGCCTGATCCAAGTAACAAATCTAGCCCATTTGAGGTTGGTCCAAGTGATAATTCTGGCCCATTAGAGGTTGCACTTTGTTCAGCTTTTAATGAAGTGGACCAGACAAGTCAACCCCGGTCTATTAGTCCTGGTTGGGCTGGGAATCAAATGATCATGGGCTTAAAACGTAAAGGTGAGCTGGCAGAAGCAAATGGAGACTTTAAAAGGTCGAAGGTTTTGGGTTATGAAAAGCTGAAGGAAAATTTTCACAAGTTGGAGTCCTAGGTAAGGCCTTGCTTTAGGATGGGCTTTTTCTTTAAAGAAAAGGCTAGTAACTTGAGGCTTGCTTGTAATCAGAATCTAAAGAAAATTGCTAGAAGTAAAAGAAAACATAAAATGGGGCAAGCTGGCGAAAAGGAGGACAAGAGAGAACAAGATGTGGAGAGTGGCAGTGCCAGTGGTAGTGAGTTTATCCCAGAAGTCCAAATGGCTGAGGAGGCCGGCCTTAGCATGCCTGACCTTTCACCATGAGGCTTATAGGGTGGAACTGTTGAGGCATATGTAATGCCTTGACAGTTAGGGCCCTAAAAGCTCTGGTTCATGAACATAATCCAGAGGTAGTATTTCTTTGTGAAACCAAAGCTTCAAAATCCAAGATGGAATTCATAAAGGCTAAGCTTTGTTTTGATAAATTTTGTTGTGTAGAACCTGCTGGTTTGGCAGGTGGTTTAACTATCTTCTGGCAAAAATATATTGATCTTCAAATTACTTATAAAGACAAGCATATGATAGGAGCAATAATTTTTAACATCTCAGAAACTCCTTGGCTGGTATCTATGTGCCATGCTCCAGCCTATCACTCACAAATAGAAATTTTTTGGAATATGCTACAAGCCTCTGTGGAAGCTTTTGATGGGCCTTAGTTGTGTTTAGGGGACTTCAATGATATTCTGGGAAATTGGGAAAAGTATGGTGGCAATTTAGGGGAAGTTTCTGGGAAGGGTCTCTAGGATTTCATGCTTCAAACAAGGGCGATTGATTTGGGATACTGTGGACAGAAATATACATGGTCTAACAAAAGATGGGGGAAAGATTGTATAAAACAAAGACTAGATAGAGGTATATGTAATGATGAATGGCGAATGTTATTCCCTCATGCTGTAATTTGGCATTTACATGTCTTTAATCTGAAAGGCAAGTTCTAAAAAATTATCGTTAGTTAAAATCAGCCCAGAGGCATATAATAATATGAAAGACAGTGTTGATGCCTGTAGATACCTGACCTCTCTTTCACCCAAGTGCAAAGGGTCGAAGTTCATCTTTAAGGGCTGGAGATTTTGGTTTAATATTTCTCGAAACAAATGCCAATATGAGGAAAAGGGGCAAGATTTTCAGATTTGAAGCTGCTTGGACTAGGGAGGCTTCTTGTCAAGATGTTATTCAGGAAGCCTGGGTATCAAAATGGCAAGGTAATCCTAGCTTCTAACTTTGTAGGAAGATACAGAGAACTAGAGAAGGTCTTACTAAATGGAAGAAAGAAGTATTTGGATTCAGCAGCACTAGGGTAAAAGAATTGATGGACTAGTTAAACAGAGTACAAGGCTTGGATCCATCTGAAAGCAATGTAGTGGCAGAGGTAAGTATTCAAAATGAGTTGGATGAATGGCTATTAAGAGAAGAAATGCTATGGAAACAAAGATCCAGAGAGCTCTCGTTAAAGGAAGGGGATAGAAATTCTAGATTCTTTCATTTGTCTACGCTGATTAGAAGAAGAAGAAATTGTATAGAAGTCATTCAAAATGATCAGGGCTCATGGTTAAGAGACTGGGAAGATATCAGCAAGCATGTTTGTGTTAATTTTCAAGACTTACTTAGTGAGACTGTTAATCAGTTCCCTGCAGATCTAGAAGGTCTTGTGCCACCTTGTATCTCAAATCAAGATAATGAACAAATTTGTCAAATTCCAACAAGGGATGAGATCAAAGCTGTCATATTTGATATGCATCCTTTCAAAGCTCTTAGTCCAGATGGACTTCTTGCTTTTTTCTTCAAGCAATATTGGCCTATAGTGGGTGACCAAGTATGTGCTGCTGTCCAGAATTTTTTTCTACATGGTCAAATGCTAAAAGAGTTGAATCATACTTACATTGTGCTCATTCCAAAGAATGACAACCCTACAAATCTTAATCACTATAGGCCTATTAGCCTGTGCAATACAGTGTACAAAGTCATATCCAAGCTTTTAATGGCTCGGTTAAGGCCTCTACTACATAAGTTTATCTCCCCCCAGCAATCTTCTTTCATCCTAGGAAGATGGATCATTGAAAATTCAGTCATGGTTCAAGAGCTCATGCACAGCTTTAGAACAAGAAAACTCAAGATTGGAATGATTGGTGTCAAAGCAGATCTATTTAAGGCTTATGATAGAGTAGATTGGAAATTCTTGTTGGCCATAATGAGAAATTTGGGTTTCCATCAAAGGTTTGTTAATTGGATAGGACAATGCATCTCTACTGTGTCATACACACTATTGATTAATGGGAGCAAAGCTGGTATTGTCAATCCTGGGAGAGGTTTGATACAAGGGGACCCTTTGTCCCCTTACCTTTTCATAATTTACCAAGAAATGTTGTCCAGGCTAATTACTAGGGCAATGCAAAGGGATGAGATTCATGGTGTCAAAGCTGATAGAACTGGTCCAACCTTCACTCATCTAATGTATGCAGATGATCTAATATTTTTTTCAAGGCTAAAATGGGAGAGATCAAGGCGCTTGAACAATGTGTGAAAACGTACTGCTCATGGTCTGGCCAACTAATAAATAAAGACAAATCAGGTATCATAGCCTCCAAAATAGTCCACCTAATTTTTTTAAGGCAAATTACTCAGTATTTAGGAATGAGAAAGCTGGAGAGGGATGTGAAATACTTGGGAGCTCCCCTGTTTCCATCAACAAAAAGATCAAAGAATTTTAATTACTTAGTGCAACAAGTTAATAGAAGGTTGACTGATTGGAAAATGAAAACTCTGTCATGGGCTAGTAGGAATACTCTGATCAAATCAGTGGTGCAGGCTGTCCCAACTTTCTCAATGTCAGTCTTTGATGTCCCCAAACAAACATGTGATAGAATGGATAAAGCCATAAAGAGGTTTTGGTGAAAAGGGGATAATGCATCTAAAAAGTATATGGCTTGGAAGAACTGGAAGGATTTGTGCAGTCCAAAAGCTGAAGGAGGCCTGGGGTTTAGGGAATTTAAAATATTTAATCAGGCTCTATTGGCTAAGTTAGGTTGGATGTTAATTTCAGGGCATCAAAGTTTATGCACAAGACTGTTAAGATCCAAATACAAATTAAGGGATGGATGGTTGAAGACAGGAAGAGCTTATCAAGCTTCACCTATTTGGAGGGGAATTGAGAAGGCCAGGGAGGTTTTGAAAAAAAGGGCTTGTTATGCAGTTGGCAATGGGCATAAAGTGAGGGTTTGGGAGGATCCTTGGATACCATGGCTAGAAAATTTCAAGCCATGCCCAAAAAATAATTTGGTGGAGCAACAATCTCTAGTGGTAAGTCAGCTAATTGAGGACTACACAAGATAAAATGATGTGGGTTGCAAACCCTTATGGGATGTTCACTGTCAAATCAGCATACTTTTTTCAGCAGGGTGTTTTATCAAGTGCTGAAAGATTAGTGTGGAGGAGGTTATGGAAGCTTAGAATGCATGAAAGGTATAAGATGATGCTTTGGAGAATTGCCCATAATATTCTACCTACTCGTAGCAAGTTGAAGGAATTGGGTTTGACTCAAAAGGGTGTATGTCCTTTTTGCCATGTAGAAGAGGAATCCTGCCTACACCTATTCAAAGATTGTGATTTGGCTAAAGCTCTATGGTTTGGTAATAGATGGAATGTTAGAATAGATGAGTGGAATGTTACGTCAAGCTTCCAACTAGTACAACTTGTGGTAAATCCCCTTTTAATCTGGTCCCATCTGAGATTCCCATAGATCAATTCCAAACCATGGCAGTGATCATTTGGGAGCAGATTTGGAATTTAAGAAACAAGATAATATTTAAGAAATCTGAAGCTAATATGCAAGTGGCTTTGCTGTCTATTGAAAGGAAATTTCATGAGCATTCAATGGTCTGGATCCAACAGGACACTAACAAAACTCCTATGCAAACAATGATCTGGAAGGCTCCTGCCTTTGGCTCTCTCAAAATAAATTGTGATGCTACTATTGTAGAAAAGAAGTTTGTGTTGCTGCTGTAGTTAGAGACTGGGGAGGGAATATTATTGCTGCTGGAACTAGAATGAGTCAAAAGGTACTATTAATCAAGCAGAGGCCAAAGGAATTAAATGGGTTATTTTAATGGCTAAGTTGTTGGGTTTGAGGAAAGTGGAGGTGGAAGGGGATTCCAAAATTTGTTTTGAGGTCCTAATCAAAGCAAAAAATGGAGAACTCCCCTAAGCCACGTTATGGGAAACAAGACCCATTTTGGAAGATACCCTGCAGCTAGCTACAGAGCTAGAAGAAGTTAGTTTTAAATGGATTAAGAGAGAATCAAATGAAGCAGCTCATGCTTTAGCAAAATGGGGCCTAGCTAATAGATGGCATGGTTTTGTTGTTTTGTCTTCCTTACCTGATCAAGTTTGGCATGTGTTCAGGAAGGATGCTGTTGGATGTATTAATATTTGTAATTAATGAAGCTTGAGGTATTTTTTTGTCAAAAAAAAAAAAAAAAAAAAAACCATCAATAGCTCTGTGACTCGGTACATTTTCAATTGATTTCCTTTTGCTTTAGCACACGGAATAAGGAGATTTTCAAAGCACTAAAAGATACATTTTCCAGAACTACAACTATACCTTCCAACATAAAAACCCTCTTTCTCTCTCTATATCTGGTTTTCGTACAAACCTTTCTCTCTCTTTCTCAATTTTTTTTCTTCAATAATTTTAGTTCTCAAAGAGGCAAAGAGCTCCCTTAAGTCATTATTATGTGTAGCTCCATCTGTGTAATATATATTTATATATAACTAGACAATAGCCCGTGCATTTGCATGGGATAAGTTGTCAAAATGCTTCTTTAGAATTTGTTTTCTTCCAAGTCTATGGATTTTATTTTTTATTTTTTTTAAATTGGAAGAAGAAAAAAAAAAAAAACCATTTTTTTCACGTGCAAGGTAACAAATGTTTGTAACTTCTCTTTTAATCTCCCTAGTAACTTTTGCAATTTGCATTACAAATCAAAATCAAACCAAATATAACAATCCGTGAATCAATTAATTAAATAAATAAATAAATAAAAATTCAAATTTGTATACAAAACGTACTTCAAAACCTAATATGATTGTTAAAAAAAAAAAAACCTGAAACAGTAACTAAAACATTTTCTATTGTCTCAAATGTCTAGAACCCTCCTAACAAAAACACTATATTTCGTCAACTTAACTACGTCAACGTCTTCACTACAATCATTGTTTTCTTGATACCCTTCCATTGTTTGCGAGTATCTAGGCACGTAAAAGGAAAAGCAGTACGCAGTCAATCCTAGTGGATATGCATTTCAAAGAAAAAAAGTCGTATAAAGTATAAACAGACATTGTTATAAATGAGTATCATAAATTATCGTAGTAATACACATCTATATCTTTTATAAGAACTAATAGGTGAAGCTTAGAGAAAGTTTTTTAACCTTCCCAAAACATGCCAGGTCAGATTTTTTATTCCTATATCAATCCACGTCTCATGCATTCTTTCCTTATTTTAATTAATTTTTATCATTATCTATAGTTATTTCCTATTCAATCACATTTAATTCAGCAATAAAATTAAAGATTTCATATCCAGCCACATTTAATTCAGCAATCAAATTAAATTAATTAATTACCTTTTCAACAACCATCAATATTGAAAACTTGCTTTGCATCATAGATATTTTCGTGAACTTGCTTTACATATTATATTGAATTATACAACCTGTAATTACCTTTGATTCTTATTA
>BKZX01025055.1:476-13025 GCA_014362285.1 Fagus crenata | reverse complement strand
TCTTGTCTTTCTCTCTACAAACCATTTTCTTTCAAATCATATTATCTTTTCATATATTTATATATTTTATTCTGGGTAAAAAGAAAGTACTATTTTAAGAGCTTCTCACCTTACAAGTAGTGTAGACTTGTAAGGGAATACAGCTAGGTGGCTGGGCTTGTTGTATCCTGGGGACGGCGTGCAAAATTATTGTCTATTACACCGGAAAATTCCGTAGACGGCACGTATTGTCTCAAGAGAGCGACCTAGTCCGTGCCTCAACTCCGCCACCTCTTACTGGTAACGTTATTTGGTGTAAATTATAACAAGTTCAGGTAATATTTCTCCTTTTATTTCCAACAATATATATATAAAATAAAGGTGTTGAATAATTACAAACTAAAATGCTACAACTTTGGTTATGAAAAAAAATATATATATATTTCAAAACTCAAACCCTCGAATTATTTTATTTACTAAGCTCATATTAAACCCTATTAAATTTTAAGAATTTTATCCTAAACCATTCCTATTTATTTTTAAAAAACTCAAACCCGTCCATTTATCTTAGCATGTGTTAGGACAATTGTGTTAGATCCAATTAACCAAAATTTGAACATTTAAAATATTTTTTTTTAACTAAACTTAAGCATAAGTCCGCTTATATACTAAACAAATCTTTATTTGTAATATAATCCAAATTTAATCAAGTTCTAAAACTACTCTAATAATATTTATTTGTCTTCAAACCACTAAACAATTACTACAAATCCAACATATAACATTTTAAATTGCTTTATATCACATAACTTTTTGTTAATCTAGCCATCCAAAATATATTTAAAAATCATAATACCACCTAAATTATTTAAAACTATTTTTAAATGAAATTTTTTTATTTTTAGAGAGATAAAGAGACAGACATCAACTTTTGTAATAGAAACCTTATTTTTTATGTAAATAAAATTAATAATATGAGTATTATAGTAATTTAAATGTATAATTGGGTGTGCTTTGGGTACCTAAATGTAAAAGCTAAACCCTTTCCAAATCTTAGCAAATTTAAATGTTTGACCCCAAACCCATCTTAAAAATTTCAAACCCGGCCCTTACCATCAGATTGGGTCGAAAAACCTTCAAAAGCCAACTCATTACCATCCTTATCTAGAATTACTACAAGTTTTATTACATTCATCTTATAAACTAATGTGTACTTTTGAAACATAGAAAAACAAAAAATTAGAAATTTATTTATTATATTATATCATAACTAATGCCACACATTCATTAGCAAGTCAACCATTTGAAGTAAAATTACTAGTAACTTTAGTATTTTATTTTTATTTTGTGTTAAAAAGTTAACCCATCATTTATAAAATTCATATCGTCTTCAGTATCACTCTTATACATAGTTGGGTAAAACATAGGTACAGTTCTTTAGGTCAAGTACATTAGGTTCCCTAATTGAATTCAAACACATGGTTGCATTAACCAATGAAACACAAACAATGTTATCTTTTCCAAGAATATTTAAATTCGTAGTATTTATAATTCACAAGGATTGATGTGACCAATTCTAAAAAGAAAATGGATATAAACCTAATATTGATTAAAGACGAATGGGAATTTAACTTATTGAACATGTTATAATGGAAAATTAACTGAAAAAACTATTACATTCATTTGCTTGCAGGTATTCCAATTCATGCAAGTTAACTGAGAAAAGTGATGTTTATAGTTTTGGAGTTGTTCTTTTGGAGATAATCACAAGTCGACCTATGATAGAAATATCCCTTGAAAACACTCACATAAGCGAATGGGTGAGAAATATGCTTGCTAAAGGGGAAATTCAAAATATTGTTGATTCAAGGTTGCGTGGAGATTTCAACGTAACTCTGCTTGGAAAGTTGTTGAAATGGCAATGACGTGTGTTTCTTCTACTTCCACTGAAAGGCCAACCATGAGTGAGGCAGTGGCGAAACTAAGGGAGTGTGTCGTATCTGAATTAGCTCAAAGAGAGGAAATTATTTAGTTGAAATGGTCAATATGAATATGATTACTGAACTCAATCCTCTAGCAAGGTAAATTGTTTTCCAAAAATGAGATTGGTACTTGTATTAGATCTTGAACCTCTTTTTTATTTTTGTAATTTTTTGTCAATGTTCATATTTAATTTACCTTTGATAGCAAACCATTATTTCTTTAACAACTTTCTCTCGAAAATATACATATAGTCAACCTCCAAATACTTCATGCGTGCGTAGAAAATGGGAAAAATGGTAGGTGTTGGTTGCAGGAGTTCAGAAAGTGGTGAAGGCACAAATCAAAAAAGGATTATACTCTAACTTGACTTCAGGTTAAAATTGCCTAACCAATGACTAAGTCTTAAAAAATGTAAACATCCCAAATCAACCTCCAGACGCCGAAACCCCATATCAAAAGCAAATTTGATGCCAAGTTGAGCAGCTTCAGCGTGAATTTGTAACATATCCCCACAGCACAAAATGGTGGTCTCCATGACCGCTGCCACCAATCTCAGAGAGTCTCGAATGATGATACCCACCCCAACTGTAGAAGAACTTGAACAGCATTTGCATGCCACATTAAGCTTATAGTAACACATCTGCTGTCCCCATTCATCATCTGACCCAGACGCCCTTTCATAAAGTGACAACATTTTCTGAAGAGCAAGACATTCTGATGTTGAAGCTCGACAAAAAATAACGCGTAGGCCAGTGATAAGCCTTAGAAGAAACTAGTTTTTTCTGCCAATGTATAACCCTCATTGGCTGGATCCAAAGCATAGTAAAAAAAATTCAGAGTTCAAAGACTTTCCAAATCCAAATTTCATTTCAATCGATGTCAAAAGATAATATCTAATAAAATCATAGTTCAAACATATATATGGTTCTTTTCGCAAAATTCAAAAATGCTTGATCAAAGTTGAGGAAACAAAATTTTCTAAATAACCAACTAAATCAAATATATTTATAATATTTCAAAAAGAAGAAACTCTAATTTTTTTTTTCTTTAAATCAATGTATCTAAAATAATTAAAATAATAATCTATAAGAAAATATATATATATATATTTAATAAATAACATGGGGAAGTTTTAGCAAAATAATTAGTTACGGAAAAAATTACTTACCTCAAGTAAACTTACAAAATTTCAAAATCTCTCTCTAAACCTTTCCTTCTTCTAAAGATCTACAATTTCAACCTCAAAAATTTGCTAGCATCATCTCTTTAAAATCCTTAAGCAACATTCTCTCTATGATTTTTGAGTAAGAAACAAGTAATAGGTTTTATGGTGGCTAGAGTTTCTAATCTAGCGTATATATATTACTAACCCACACTGTAAAAATTACTAATTAGTTGATCGTAAAAATAAAGTCCTCTGGTTTGTTTTTTTGGATCAGGTTATATTAGAGTACTCATAAAAAAATATGTGGGTACCATAGGCATAGAATGATCGTTTAAGCAAATGCATTAGAGGAAAAACCTTACTGGAAACAATATAAAAAATACTCAAGCATCCGTCCATCTAGGTTATGGTTGTTTCAATCAACATCAACCACATTTCTTCTAAAAATATAAATAAATAAATAAAGTATCAAACCAAAATTAACAAGTGTCTAATTTGTGTGTTTCTGTTAGTTCAACTGGTAAATGTCTTTTCGTCAAGTAAGGGACTTAAGTTCAAATCCTATCTACACAAAAATCCAATTGATGTCTTGGTTTGATGGTAAAAACAATCATCATGTAACAGACATTATAGATTGAAATTTTATCGTAACTATTAAAAAAAAAATAAATAATCATCTAATTTGATCTTATGTCTCACACTGATGCTTGGCCTGTCACGTGTTTTCAACCACAAATATATATAGGAAGCATCTCGTTGTAATTTATAGTCAATAATTTGATGATGACCCACGACTTTTTCTATGATCCTATGCATGTCTTTCTCATCCATTTTGGACAAAAGAAAATTGAGTAAGGCATCTCTTTCTCATCCAATTTAGACAAAAGAAAATTGTAAAAGTAAGGAGCTAGAGACAAAGGTTAAAGTAGACATACAAAAAAGTAAGGAGCCAGCCCTGAATTATTGTAAACCATGATATCACGCAGTTTTAAGGTCACCATGTTTTCATTTTCACGTGTGAATGGCAAATTTCATTGCATCATAATTGACTTGAATGACCTGAACTACTTTTCCATATTTGATATTTCATCTTTCGCAAATTGGAAGTTTCAAAGCCAGGTAGTGTACAATGGACAAACTGTACATTTCAAAGCTAGAAGCAAGTGTAATTGGTTTATAGCCTCTTCCTTGCTCTGCTTTTTAAATGCCCAACAACCAGTGACAAGGACTCATTAATTCTCTTTTTGGGGTTATTTTGGTTATTTTAGCTGTTCTGAGTGTATTTTGGGGATCTTTTTGGTCATTTTTGAATTTTTGAGTTTATTTCAGTTATTTTAGGGTATTGATGTTATTTTGGTCATTTTAGTAGTATTTGGGTTGCTTTGATGATTCCATGAGTATTTTTTTTATCATTTTGATAGTTTTGTGGGTATTTTGGTCATTTTGGAGGGTTTTTTTTGGTCATTTGGTATTTTTGGGGCAATTTGGTCATTTTAGAGCCTTTAGATGTATTTTAGAGGATTCAATGATATTTTAGTCATTTTGAGTGTTGGCATCCAATGAGAGGATTTGTGAAATTTCTACCTTAAAAAGTCATTTGAAATCCATGGATTTGGGCCTTTAAAATCTTAGATGGATTTGGCCCAAATCCAAATCCTAATGATTTTAAGTTATCCAAATAAAGAATTTGGATTTGGGCCTTCAAATCCAAATCCACCCCATCCAAACAGACCAATATAACAGTTTTTTATTTATTTAAATAATTTAGTTTATTTTGTTTTTTTGGGAGTTCAATTATTCAATGATGCATCGAGGTTTAAAATATAGAAATCAACCAGATGAGAAAAAAAAAAGGTTTTATTTTTTTATTTTATTTTATTTTTAAGTAATTGGCATGTCAAGTCACAAATTTTTAATATTTAAAAAAAAAAAAAAAAAAACCCATTAACGATACCAGCCTTTTTCATCTAACACTTAACAATAAGTACCATTTTAACACAAAATTGAAAGATTGAGAATCAATTTAACACAGTTGAAAAATTATAGAACAATTTAACACAAAGACCAAATGTTGAGTACGAAATATGTAATTAACCCTTTTTATTTTTATTTCTTTAATTAAGAAAATGAAGTTTTAGTTTTTTTTTATTTTTATTTTTTTCTATTTTTTAAGCTGACATGGATTTTTTTTTAATATTGATTAAATATTTTTTTTAATTATTTTGTTAATCACGTCATCAACTCCGTTAGTACCTCAGTAAATCCGTATTGAGATAACAGTAATGACCAAAATAAAATTAGTTGAAAAATTCAAAATTAAAATGAAACATTTCAAAATACAAGAACAAAAATGAAAACACTCTTATAATATAAGAAGCACAATGATGTTATACCTCTTTTCTTAATATTGATATATTAGTTTTTTAATAAAATTCCTTAAAAGATATTTCCAAGAGCCGCCACGGTTGACGGCCTTATCACTATTCTGATTTCAAACATTTGGAAGCTTAGGAGGAACGCCTATGAAATAGACCCGTAGGTGCCTTGCTTCCATATAGTACCATACAGGCCAAATTAACGTGTGGTAATGACTAATGAGCCCAAGATTTTCAATTTGACCCATTTGTGGTGCAGGTGCTGCTGACACAGTCCGCCAATGGCCAACGCTCAAAAAATAAAACTATGGGGTCCATCAGAGTTATGACCCACTTTGGATCCGGTATCGAGTCACCGAGACATAGGCACAAACATGCCAGTTAAGTCAACATGCATCAATCAACCTATCTAGAACAGGTTACTTTTAATGTACAATGTTAAATTATTTTTCTGGGTGGATTTAGGAAGCATACTTATAAAGCTTTGAGTAGCTCCTTCTTATAATTAAAAAAACAAGTTTGCATGCTGGTCTTATTGGTATTTTAATATTGTTAAAATAGATATTCTAATACCATGTTAAATATTGAGCAATAAAACTATGATGTCTAGTTAGAATTATAGCACAAGCATACACAACTGCCAACGGCGTATGTACATAGAGGACAACTCTTAATAACCAACTACTTATTTATTATATCACAACATGGTATTAATAGGAGACTAACCCTATATAATTAATCATAGATTAACACCGGTTAACATGAGTTGCAATACAAGTAAACTGTTTTGCTTACACACCAAGTATTGGACTTAGGCTTTAACCAAAAATGGATCTTGATATACTTTAACAATTAATAAAAAAAGGTAATTTCTTGACCAATTCATATATGTAGTTTTAATATCTTAACATATACAATGAATTTTATTAACATTTTTCAAATAAGTTTTTAGGAAAATATATTGAAATTGTATAATTGATTTTTTAAATATAATAAATCTTTCATTAAATTTTATATTTAAGTTAATGAGATATAAGTTATGGGAAGAGGATTTCGATTAATTTCAAATCAATTGAATTAATTTAAATTGGAGGAATAATTAAATAATTTATTCAATACTCCCTTGTATAAGGGCGAAGCCAGAAATTTAATTTAAGGTGGACACATTTTGATCTCAAACAAAACTAAAAGTCAACTAAAAAAATAAAACTAACCAGAAAGAAACAACTAATAAAATAAAACTAACCAAAATAAAATCAAGAGGGTTTGGTCGACTGCCCATAGAAATAAAAACATTGAAGTAATTGAGTTTGACAATTTCAAACTTCATATCACAGAGAGAGAGATATATATAGACACAGACACACGCACACACATTGGCAGCCTACTAAATCCCTAAAGAAAAATCAATTAATAAAAACAAAATTAAACTAATAACAACAATAACAACAACAACAATAACAAAAATTGAGTAAATAGCTGATTATCAATGGCTTATTTCTTTAGCTAGGCAAATCAAATTTCGTTTAATTAAATTTTTTAAACTAAATTTACTTACCGTAGAGCATCCGCATTGACTTAGCCAATACCCAAATTTAGCTAAAATATGCCTAATATTATACCTAAAAAACAAGATCTACATTGGATCATCAATAGCTAATTAACTCAGTTGTTATTATTTTTCTTTGTCCATTTCTTTGTTTTCTTCAATTTTTATCTCGTTGCTCTCTCTCTCTGAGTGAAAGCATCTTCCTCTATGACTTCCCCATGAAGCAAACGTAGTTCCAACGAGACCTGGGAAGATAAATCAAAACAAAAATCTCTCCAAAAACCCCACAGTTTTCTCTCGATCTTTAAAGTCTTTAATTTTTATGAGAAAAATTTCCAGTTTGTTTTATGGGGTAGGCATTGGTCACTTGCTTGTTTCATAAGATGAGTGGTTTTTTTTTTTCTTTCTCTTTTTTTAAATAAAAGGAAAGTGCAATCTTTTAATTTCTTTTTATGAGAAATATTGCAGATTTTTGACCCATTAAAGTTATGCTCTTAGCACGTCCTTGAGGATTTATTTTTATTCATTTGTTTATGTAATGCTCATGATGATTTTTTGATATATGAAAGAACTAGTAGATAATGGGTGAATTTTTTGTTTTTCTGTATTTGCATGTTTGTTTGTTTTTTATTTTTTATTTTTTGTGATGTTAATATATTTAAGTTTTTTAATTTATTCCTTGGGAAAAAATTTCTGGGGCTGTCACTATATATATTATTTATTTATTAGAAGGTTTTAAAGTTGTAAGTCATATTATCCCAAGATGACATTCCAATACATGATTACTGTATTAGTTATTCAATCAATTAAAGATTTAATGTATTAGTTCTTCAATCAATTAAATAACAAAAAAAAAAAAGGACATCCTCTCAAAAAAAATAAAAGACATTTAAAAAAGTAAGAAGTGAAAAGAATGAAGGAAGGGGATCCACGTCGTGGTTGGAGAAAAATTAAGCAGGAGGGTGGTTGGCTGAAAATTGACAAAGACATTTAAAGTGGTTGGAGAAAAATTAAGTAGGAGGGTGGTTGGCTGAAAATTGACAAGCTTTGAAAATGAAAGAGGTTAGTCTTCCTGTAAAGAAGAATAAAAAGCAGAAGAAAGATGAAGAGAATAAGAAAGAAGGAGCAACAGCGAAGATCCAAACCAAAAGAGGCCAAGACGGAGAGACAATAGAAAGAGAGTTGAGTGAGATTTGAGCAAAATACTAAGAGTCTAAGAGGACATATACCTAGGTAATGTATTTTTTATTTTTTAAATTGAGAGTTGATACGTGTCTATCAAGTGACCTTTTATAATATAAGTAGTCCTTAACCATAATCGGTTTCGATGACTATGTGGACTTCTTAGAATTACGAGTTGATAAGAAATAATTTTTTATTGATGGGGCAGACTACTTGGCTATTATCCGATTGTAATAAATAATTCTTGAATAGTTAGCACATAATTAGAGTACGGTAGTATAGTTCTTTGTTAAAATTATGCTGTACACGTTAATGCGTATATGTCATTTTTGCTTTATCGCGAGGATGTAGATGTGGTTTGCTAGTAATATATGTTATAGAGTCGCTAAGCACTTAAGTTATCAAAAAAGAGTCGCTAAGCACTTATACACATTATTCTCCTCAGTAGCATGGACTATATATCATGAAGACTATGATGAAGACCAGCATAATTGATGATGCACGAGAATCGGCTTTGGTTCTGAAAGCATGGCTCGTCTCTGTTTTGGTGATTGCTATTCTTGGCAGCGCGAAACAAGATGCAGGAAATAATGAACACAGTGTAAGAAAACTTGTTGCTGATGAGCACCCCGGTACGTAATTAATCTTAAAAACTTCATGTAAAATCGATAGGTTATTGTGTTAAATTTTTGTTAACATCTAGTTTTTGTTGGCAGCTTGTTTTCGGTTGATTGTTTGTATGTCACAGTTTTTTTTGCAGACCTTTTGTCCTTCTTCTACCTTTGGTTAAATTCTTAATCCAAAAAAGATCTTGAAAAGTTAGCCAGCTTGTTTTTTTTAGTTCAATTATTGTTTTTAGCATAGTTATTAAACCTGGACCGGACATTAACCAGGTCTAGGAGTTAGGTCATTGGGTCACTGGTTCAACCAGTGGGTCACCGGTCGAACCGCTGGTTCAAATACAAAATTTAAAAATATATAAAAATATAAAACTAAGTTTGAGAAATCATAAAATAAATAATTAAATTGAAAATAAGTACACCTAAAATAATTAAAATAAATAAATGTCTTAAAATTCTAGAAACTAAAGCATATCTCAAACTCATAACGTAATAATACTGTTAAATTGCAACATCCAAATAAATTATAAAAATAGAAAAATAGACCCAAAAGAGTAATTTTGAGTCCTTTATAGTTTTTAATTCATTGGTAATTATCAAATAATCCAATTTTTAATAATATAAAAATAGAAAAGTAAACCCAAAAGATAATTTTCATAAAAATTGCAACCCAGCCGGGTTGCAATAACCCAACCGGGTTACACGTTTTGCACAAAACCCACTAGGTTTTAGTGAGTTTTGGCTGGTCAATAGCATAAATGGTTTAATTAAAAACCCAGACCGACTTAGGTGCTAGTTCACTGGATTACTAGGTCGACCCACCGATCCGGTCTGGGTTTAATAACACTAGTTTTTAGAACTAGTTTTTATGCATACTTGCTTGGGTTTGGGACTAGGGCAACTCTGAAGGCAAAAACTTATTGGACCGCATTGCTGTTTTTCTCTTTTTCTTTTTCATTTATTTTTCTCAAAAGCATTTGATCCAGCACACAAGAGTATTGCTCTATTTTTCTCGATAACCATATATCTCTTACAATCTAATCCATTCATCTTGTGATTAATTTGAAATTCTTAACTATTAATTCTACTCAACTTTTACTCATAAAAAAAAAATAATAAAAAAAAAATAAAGAAAAGGAATAAAAAAAAAAAAGAAGAAACTTTTACATGGAGTTAATGCGCATGTTGTAACTTGTAATTATTTATGCGTAAACGCATAGATTATTGAGATTTATTAAGCTGATTATGATTGATGGCCATATCAAACAATTAAATGATTAATAAATTAGTGTTTTTATTTGGCCAAATTACATATTACATCTTTTATATTTGGTCAAAGTTCAATTTAATACTCTAAGTTTTGACCATTTCAATTCAGTCCTCTAAAAAATTGTCACTTTTTATTAACACCCTTAGTTTTTAAATTTCAATTGACAAATTAAAACTCAAACTTCATCCCATCTATTGTGGGGATGTTATTGAGAACCACTAGTCGAGTCTATGTGGGGATGTTATTGTTCCTTACCCATTCGGGATTGACAAGCTTCACTGTGCAAAGAACAAGTCCTTCTTGCCCAAGGTTGGATTCGTTAATATCTACTATCTTGAGGTGCTTGGGAATTGGGTTTTGGGTTTTGGTAGCATCCAAGAGCTGAACAAGAGCCATCATCCAAATTGCATTCTTTGTAGCCGTAGATGGAGAAACACCCACTCCTTGTACGCCTTCTTAACGGATCCAACCCAAACTACAAAAGCTATGATTTGCGGATTAGTATTTCATGCATGTATGCCTTCTTAGTTCTTACCCATTCCAACCTTGTTCCTCAGATGAAGACGATTTGGGTGTCGCGATGGAATGGGTGGATGATTGGGATTTGGGGATCAGTTCTTGGTATCAATGAAGTTTGAGTTTTGTGTTTTGTTTAATCGGGTTGGGTATGGTTTCACCGGTTTAGTTTTAAATTTTTAATATTTGATTAAAAATCCAAAAAATAAATAATAATAATAATAATAATAATAATAATAATAATTTAAAAACTAACGGTGTTAATAAAAATGAACGGAAAATGGTTAATTGAAACTGAATGAAACTTAGAGGACTGAATTGAAACAGTTAAAACTTAAAAGAATGAATTGAACTTTAACCAAAAATAACAGGTGTAATGTATAATTTGAACTCAAGATGTTCATTTGAACACCGTGAGCAACAAGTGGCACCGCCATTGCTTGGGATGCTAGTCACATTAAGGAACAAATTGACCATGCTTTCTGTAATTCTTCTTGGAGAATTCCCTTTCCTAATGCTCAGGTTACCCACCTTGTTAGAACCTACTTGGACCATCACTCGCTCCTCCTTACCACCAACCCTTCTTCACCCTACCACCCCTCAACTCCTAGCTTCTTATACTAGCACATGTGGACTACCCAGCCAGAGTTTCTTGGTAAGGTGCATGAGTGTTGGAATCACTCAACTCCCCTTAATGAATCTGAGGTCAACTTTAGCTCTCTTTTACAACAAAATTCATCATATACAAGCCGGTTTGGGTGAGTGGAATAGGGAGGTATTTGGAAACCTCAATAGGACTAAAAAATAACGTTTACTGGCTCATCTAGCGGGCATTCAACGGTCCTTAGCATTGCATTTCTCTCCTTTTATTTTCTCTCTAGAGTGCAATCTCCTCCAACATTACAACCTTGTGCTTTACCAAGAATTTCTCCTTTGGCAGCTTAAATATAGGGTCACCTGGCTATCCTATGGTGATGCTAACGTACACTAAATTCTTCCACCTTACGACTATCCAAAGAAGAAAGAGAAATCAATGGGAAACTCTAAAAGACCCCTATGAACACTGGATTCGCGAACCACAATTATCTTCTTATGTCCAAAATCATTTTTTGTCGGTATTTTTTCCTGCCCCCATTCCAACTAGGAATGATCATCTGGTCCATGATTGGCCTTATGAAAACCCTAATATCCATCAATTCCAACAACACTTGTTGGTCTGTCCGACAACTAATGAAATAAAGAACGCTATGTTCAATCTTGACCCCCACAAAGCTCCTGGCCCTGACGCTTTCACGCTGCTTTTTATCAGATTAAGATCCTCTAGAGTTCTTAGAGAACTCTACCACATAGAGTTCTCTTAATCCTAACATTTCATTTAAAATAAATGGTTCAGATTAATGCCAACTCATCATTCTACTAACTAAACCCTAAAAACTAGGCTGAAACAAAACAAATTACGTTAACAATACTATTAACGTTAACGTTTAGAAAAAAAAAAAAAGCAATCATCGTAATTTACAAATAGAGGCAGAAGCAGCAGAACTGAAAGGACACTCCCGCCAAAAACTCAATCTAGAATCATCCAAAAACAATTTCATAACTTTTGCACTTTCTTCTCATTATCTTCTCCAATTAATCTGAATTGAGGTAAGGTATGTTTACATATTTTTCTTCTCTCTCTACACTCTTTGTTTAGTATAATTTTTTTTAGCTGTGGAGATATGAAGTTTACTCAAATATATTTGATTCTTTTCTCTTATTTATTATAATAATTATTACTATTATTATTATTATTATTATTTTGTTCCTTTCATTGATCGGTGGCTTTTTGGTTTCTTTATAACTAAAAAGTTCATAGGTTTTTTTACCTCAAACATATTGCCGAAAGTCTGCTTTTTTTTTTTTTTTTT
>BKZX01025053.1:839-12778 GCA_014362285.1 Fagus crenata | reverse complement strand
AATGGACGAAGTCATTCATATTCATATATATATATATATATATATATATAGGGGCAGATCCAAGAATTCCATTTAGGGTGGACACCTTTCGTCTTTTGATTTCAAAATTTTTTATATGCCACAAATGCAATTCACAAATCACAAACGACAAAACCTACACTAACACTGGTCCACACTCCACCACACTACACAGTAACAAAAAAGAAAAATAGGTATTCACACAACTGACCAGTCCGGTTCTCATAAAAAAAAAAATTAAATAAAAAATAAAACTGACCAGTTCGGGGACCACTTCACATGGTCCACTCAAACCACTCACTAAGACACCACTGAGAAAGACAGAAAGTGCTTAACAGCACAACACATCAAACAAAACTAAATATTCACACAAAGCCAAAATTTCAAAGTTAAATGAGAGAGTCAATCAGTCAAAGAGAGCAAAGGAGAGAGAGAGAGAGAGAGAGAAATACCAGTCCTCGGGCCGCCACTCGCCAGGTGCCAACTGAAGGCCCAACTAGTGTAATAGACGGGGAGCTGTTGACCTTCTTCTTCTCGCACGAGCGCCGAACTGACGGCCGTTGGTGACACGGCCAGGTATAGGTAGAGCTCTTCGCCTGGTTTGGAGGGGCTTAGCAGTGGAGGTGTTGCTAAGTACTTTTTAAGCTCTTCAAATGCTTTCTAGCACTCGTCCATCCACTCGAAAGCCTTCCTTAGTACTTTGAAGAAGGGCAGGCATTTGTCGGTTGATCGAGAGACGAAGCGATTGAGTGCCGCGATCCTTCTAGTTAGCCCCTGTATTTCTTTGATATTCCTTGGTGACTGTATTTCTAAGATGGCTTTGATTTTGTCTGGGTTGGCCTCAATGTCTCTCTGCGAAACCATAAAACCAAGAAATTTACCGGAAGAAACACCGAAAACACACTTACTTGGATTCAGCCTCATTTGGTACTTGCGTAGTGTGTTAAACGTCTCTTCTAAGTCTTTTAAGTGGTCATCTTCTTCCCTGGACTTAACTAACATATCATCGATATAGATTTCGACGTTTTTGCCTATCTGATAGTGGAACATCCGATTCATAAGCCGCTGATAGGTTGTCCCAGTATTCTTCAGTCCGAATGGCATCACCTTGTAGCAGAAAAGTCCTCTGCTGGTGATGAAAGACGTCTTTTCTTGATCTTCCTCGTCCATTACTATCTGGTTGTAACTTGAAAATGCATCCATAAAAGTTAGTAATTTATGGCCAGCTGTCGAATCGACTAGCTGGTCTATCCTGGGTAAGGGAAAACTATCATTGGGACAGGCTTTATTGAGGTCGGTGAAATCAATGCACATCTTCCATTTCCCGTTGGCTTTTTTAACCATAACTACGTTAGCTAACCAGTTAGGGTAGAAGACTTCCCTTATGAAATTTGCGGTGAGGAGTTTGTCCATCTCTTCCATTATGGCATTGTTTCTCTCCGGAGCGAAAACTCTTCGTTTCTGCTTGATTGGACGAAGGCAAGGGTTAACGTTTAGTTTATGAGAAATAATTGAAGGATTGATACCTGACATGTCTTTGTGATTCCAAGCGAAGACATCCTTGTTGTTCTTCAGGAAGTGGATTATTGACTCTCTCGTTTGGGAAGTTAGGTTAGCTCCGATTTTGGTCGATTTGTCAGGGCTTTCGTCGTCCAAGATGATTATGCTCAACTCTTTTGACAGCTCGACTAGGGTTTTTCGTTCTTCTATGGTCATCATTTGGTTCTTTCCTACCGCCCCTAATGAAGCGAGATAACATTCTCTGGCCGCGATTTGGTCTCCTTTAACTTCTTTTATTCCGTGTTTGGTGGGGAATTTGAGGAGGAGGTGGTAGGTAGAGGTTACAACACGGCCTGTTGAGCATGGGTCGTCCGATGATAGCGTTGTATGCTGAGGGGCAATTGACGACGAGGAAGTCCACTGTTTTGGATACCTATTTTGGATATATGCCGATGGTTATGGGTAGAGTGACAATACCAACGGGGCAGATTTTGTCACTTGTGAAGCCTACTAGCGGCGCGCTCCCATGGGTCGTAACTTCTTCTTGTCTAACTTCATTTCCTGGTATACAGGTAGGTAAAGGATGTCTGTCGAGCTGTCGTTGTCTATCATCACCAGTCTAGTGATGAAATCAGCGATGTTCATGGTAATGACGAGTGCGTCATCATGGGGTTGGTGAGTTTCTCTAGCGTCTTCTTCACTGAAAGAGATTATTTGGTCGTCCAAATGAATATTTTTGGGAGTTCGTTGGATGACGAAAATATTGTGTACCTGACGGGCATATGCTTTTCTAGAAATACGTGATATTCCTCCAATTGCAGGACCTCCCACTATGGTTCTGATTTCACTTGCTGTTTCGGGCTTCGGGTTCTCAGTCCACTCTTTTGGTCCCTAAGGCTTTGGCGAACGAGCGTTGTCTAGACGACTGACATATTTCTGAAGCTTTCCTTGCCGGATAAATGTCTTACTTGTTCTTTTAATGCCACGCAGTCTTTTGTGATGTGGCCTTGATCTCTGTGGGACTTGCAATATAAGTTTTTTGGTCGGCTATTAGGGTCAAAACGGATCTTACCTGGTCATCGAAGGGAAGGATCGTCCTGTATCTGCATGAGAAGTTTGTCGATAGGTGTGTTCAGAGACGTGAAGCTGCTGAATTTTCTGGTTGGGGTGGTCACTGTTTTGGATACCTATTTTGGATATGTGCCGATGGTTATAGGTAGAGTGACAATACCAACGGGGCAGATTTTGTCACTTGTGAAGCCTACTAGCGGCGCGCTCCCATGGGTCGTAGCTTCTTCTTGTCTAACTTCATTTCCTGGTATACAGGTAGGTAGAGGATGTTTGTCGAGCTGTCATTGTCTATCATCACCAGTCTAGTGGTGAAATCAGCGATGTTCATGGTAATGACGAGTGCGTCATCATGGGGTTGGTGAGTTTCTCTAGCGTCTTCTTCACTGAAAGAGATTATTTGGTCGTCCAAACGAATATTTTTGGGAGTTCGTTGGACGACGAAAATATTGTGTACCTGACGGGCATATGCTTTTCTGGAAATGCATGATATTCCTCCAACTACAGGACCTCCCGCTATGGTTCTGATTTCACTTGCTGTTTCGGGCTTCGGGTTCTCAGTCCGCTCTTTTGGTCCCTAAGGCTTTGGCGGACGAGCGTTGTCTAGACGACTGACATATTTCTGAAGCTTTCCTTGCCGGATAAATGTCTTACTTGTTCTTTTAATGCCACGCAGTCTTTTGTGATGTGGCCTTGATCTCTGTGGAACTTGTAATATAAGTTTTTTGGTCGGCTATTAGGGTCAAAACGGATTTTACCTGGTCATCGAAGGGAAGGATCGTCCTGTATCTGCATGAGAAGTTTATCGATAGGTGTGTTCAGAGGCGTGAAGCTGCTGAATTTTCTGGTTGGGGTGGTCATCCTTTTGCGCTCTGGTGTCTCAGAGAACTTAGGGACTTTTTGCTTGGCGGGTTCCTATTTACGGTCTTCAACTTCTTTTCGCCTCTTTGGAGGGGGGGTCGTCTAGTGCTTTTAGAGCATCTTCAATGTTCATGTGTTTTTGGGCTTCGTACATGAGCTCTGATAAGGTCTCGGGAAGGTCTTTGTAGAGATCATAGAGGAAATATCTCTTCCGCAGTCCTGCCATGAATGCGGTCAAAGTGACATCTTCCTTTGGGCGGTCGATCTGCATAGCTTTTTTGTTGAAACGGTGTACATATGCCCTTAATGATTCCCCTTCCATTTGCTTGACGCTGAGCAAGTGAGTGGGAGGACGTCCTTTCCGCTAGCCACCAATGAAGTGGTCGATGAATGCTCGGCTCAACTGGACGAAGGAACCAATTGACTCTGATTCAAGCTTATTGAACCATACTCTCGCAGATCCCCTTAGGCCCATGGGGAACGCTCGGCACATTATTTCTTCGGGAATGGCTTGTAGTTGCATGATTGTTTTAAATGCCTCAAGGTAATTAAACGAATCCTTTCCGTCGAAGTTTTTGAGTGGCAGTACTTTGAATCTGGGCGGAAGCGGGAAGTTGGTGATACTAGGAATGAATGGTGAATCAGCCCAGTGCACGAGGTTGTCTAAGTTACGGGCAGCCTTTGCTTTCAGGCTATTCTTCATGTCTCCCATCTGTTTCCTCATTTCGTGTAGTTCTTCTTCCAAACAGGCCGTTTTATCGTCCGGACCTCTGGATGATCGAGCTGAACGATTGAGTTATTTGGATGATCGATCTGGACGATTGGCCTATCTGGATGATCGATCTGGTCGATCGGGCTGTTTGGACGATCGTGCAGTTCTATCTGTCTTTTGACGGCTAGGAGGGGCGAAGCTACCTGCACTCTCTGCCCTGTGCCTGCTAGGGGGTGGAGTTTTCTCCCCCTCGTCGTCTCTGCGACGGGTTACCTGCCGGCTGTCAGCTTCTTGATCGTCCAACTTGCTTTCCCTTTGTGGAGGGCGTTGGTTTTCGTCGTGGAGAGTTGGTGGCCCCTTCTTGATAACGTGCCACAACTCCTTGTTTTGACGAGTTGTCTCCCGAGCGAGGTCCTGGATGCTGGTTGAAATAACCTGTATTTGTCTTTCGATCGGGGTTATGGGAGGATCAGCACCAGGTCTTTCATTGTGGGTTCCTTCCATAATCGCGATTAATCCGTGTACGACTTTTTTTGCTCTAAGAACGACAATGACTTACTAAGTTGTTCCCACAGACGGCGCCAACTGATAATGCCAAAAATCAGTGGGCACGGACAAGTCTTAATCTTGACGGACGGGTCCTGCGTTGATGGACAAATATACTTGCTAAAAAGAGAAACAGTGAAGGAATGCATCGACGATGGACCGGTCGGGGAGCCTCCGATGCTTAAGTCAAATGATGGTTATCTGAATAGCAATATCTGAGATAAGAGTATCGAGGTAAGAAAAGGAGAGTGTACCTTGATTCAAGAAGCTCTCCGCTTTATATAGGAGACTCCAGGCTTCTAGCCGTTTGTTTGCATTTAATGGGTTTTTATGCCCTGATTTGTAACCACTTGGTTATTGATTTGGGGCCATTGATTGTGCTTTTGACTTCCTTGGGGTGGTTTAAAAAATAAAATGTTTAGCACGTGGGTTTAATATCTTGTACAGCTAGATTCTTATTGCTGTCGTCTATGCCGTGATAGTCGTCATTAGGGTTTGGTTTGGTCCGTATCAATTGTAATATGAGAAGTTTATAATAAAGATGTAGTCGTCAAAACTTTTTGTTGTAGACATAAATTCTAGTGATTAAACTAAATTGTTGTTTCCGTTCATTCTTTCCTCTTTACTCTCTTTCAATCACTCAACTTTAACAGAGTAAAAAGAATTTGAACAAATGCTAATAGACACCGTTTCTGCTAATAGTCTGTTTACCTGTTTTCAGACTTCATTTGAAACTTTATAGGATCTTATTGTTATGCTTGATTTTGTTATTGATTGCTTTTCAATTAATTTTAAAAAATGACTTATTGTATTACAAATTTTATTACAAATTGGTTGTAATTTGATGTGGTTATGAACCTTCCATAATGATATTTTGATTTTTGTTTATGCTATTCACTTTCATTTATACCTACGAATAAAGTCCTTTTATGTGTATATATATATATATATATACATTCGATGGACACATTATGTAACTTGTTATATTTTTACTCATACTCTAGGCTTGGTTTATGTTATATGCTCTCTCTCTCTCTATATATCTTCGATGGACACATTATAACAAATACAATTCAATATAATAAAGATATATGCAATTACTTAAGACTTTTTACTGTGGATGTAGATCTTCATATGTTGAAACGTGTTAATTATATTTTGTTTCCTTTCTTTTAATTCTCTATCACAACCGGATGAATTATTGAATAAACAACATTTTATTAAACATTGGCTACAATTGTAAAATTGGGCATATAAATTAAACTTAACAATATTATTATATCAATTATCAAGAGGTTTACAGTTTAGTGACACTACCATATCTCCCTCATAGGGAGAACTTGGATTTGAATTATTACCCTCTACTTGTTGTAAGCAAAATAACTATATTAATTTATAATCAAATGACAATACAATTTATAGTAAATTTAACACAACTCATAATTTTAAGCCTAATCAAAAACATTTGTGGTACTTTTGTGATGTTAATATATAATATAAAATAATCTAAATAAGGATGAATATAATCTACTCAATTTGTTTTAAAGAAAAATATTCCCTAGAAAATGACATGTTTTCTTATGTTTGATTACGACTCTAAAAATAAGTTAAAAAACAGTTTCCATTATTTATGTCACAAGAAAAATTATTAATATTTACTATAATTGCAAATAAATATATGAACAAAAAACTTTTATTCATGAAAACAGACCCAAAATAGGAAAAGAAAAACTTTTTGGATCACTTGGGAGCCTTAAATTAGGGGGGGGAAAAAAACCCAAATTCGAAATATATGTAGAAAAAAAAAAAAATTGGTTTGAGTAAAAAAAGATCATTTAGAACAAAACTTCAACGATTGGTCAACAAAAATTAATGGTCAGCCTGTAGAAAGAGAAAGATGGGGAGCAAAGATAGACAAATTATCATTAGAAGAGTTTCTTGTGGTGTATAGTTTATTTGTGATGATTTAATGTAATGTTCTAAAAAATATTTTCAATTTTCCTCCAATTAATGACCTTGTTTTCTGTAGAATATAAAAATGTTTTATATTGACTTCTGTCTTCCGTCATGAGCATTTCGCATCACGTATTTTAATTGTATTAGCTTATTTGATAAAATATCAGAAAAAAATGATTTTAAATAAATAAGTTAGCTTATTTATAAATAAATAAAAAAATGAAAAAAAAAAAAAGTTCATTTTCTTATTTACTAAAAAGTGAGACAAAATTTGATTTTAAACAAATAAGCTAATCGATAATAGGGGATGCCAAACACTCTAATTGTGATTTCGTTCAAATAACTAAGCATTAAAAGTTAAATTTAGGAAAAACATCTAAAAACTAGGTTGATTAGGCATGTTTATATTAATTCGAAAACTATCAAGCTTGACATAATACAACCAAACCAAAGATTTGTTCGAATATATAACAAAACTTCTGACAAGAATTTACTTATAAGGCTCAAAGTCCTCACTGTATCCATTTTAGCTGGACCCGCCCAAATCTAGCTTAAATAATTACTCTTGTACAAGTACCAGCCCACCTTAGGTCGCCCTAGCAACCAATCATATATATCCACACAATTCAAAAAAAAAAAAAAAGAAGAAGAAGAAGAAGAAAAAAAATAATAATAATAATAACAAAGGAAGAATAGGGAAATGCTTCTTGGCCCCACCCCCATTGCTCGAACCCTCTCTCTCTCACACACTCTATGTCTTCCTCACAGGGAGAATTTTGATTTGAATCATTCCTTTACCTTACTTGTTGTAAGAAAAATAACTATATCAATTTATAATCAAATGGAAATAGAATTTATAGTACATTAAAGACTACTCATAATTTTAAGCCTTTTGTAATGGGCATATTTACATGTAATATAAAATAATCTAAGTAGGCCAGGATGAACATAATTTTGCATTCCATTTGTTTTAAGGAAAACGTTTTCTATTTCATTTCTTGTTTTTGTTTGCAACTCTGAAAATGAGACAAAAAACATATTTAGGTCAAATTTTAAATTATTAATAGTTATTGTAATTGCAAATAGTTATATGAACAAAAAAATTTCATTCATGAAAAATAAAACCCAAAAAAAGAAGAAGAAAAAATCCTACTTTTTGGGTCACTTGCAAGCCTTAAATAAAATAAAATAAAAACCCCAAATTCGAAATATATACAGAAAATTAAGCAAAAAAATGATTGATTTGAACAAGAATTAACGGTCAACGTTGTTGAGTCAATTAATGGTTAGTTTGTAGAAATAGAAAGATGGGGGAAGGAGATAGACAAATTATCATTGGAAGAGTTTATTGTGGTTTATTTGTGATAATTTATTAAATAGTTAACGTTTTAAACTTTTTTCATATTTCTCCACTAAGTCCATTGACAAAAAGGTGATTTTTATTGTCTCATATTTTCTATCATATTAAACACCAAAATATAATGTCTCTGTCAAAATAACCAACATCTATGTTTGGTTGGAACGAAAGGAAAGAAGTGGAAGGAAGGGAGAGTCATTCATTTGTTTACTTGAAGATGAATTGAGGGAATGATTTTTGGGCAAAACTTATATACAGTAGCTTGGGTCCTGTATATCATGTTCCTTTGCTCAAATTTAGCCACGTGGCAACTTAAAGCAAAACACAATTGGCGTTAATTCAACATTTTCTTTTTTACATTAATTTTCTTAGAAAGATTGAATGGGTTGAAGGAACCAATTGATCAGTTGACCATGGGAGTTTTATCCTTTGGCCTATACTTATATTGTATGTGTGGTAAATGATTATTAGAATTGGGTATATATCCATTTTTGTTTTTGCCTTCTTCTTTTCTTTTTCTTTTTTGTATCTTTCCCTCCAAAAAAATGGTTCTTTTTCATCCTATGGTGTTGCTACTTGTGGGCAATGCTTCAGACGATCATTATGTTCACATTGATAATTTGTATAGCTTTATTTGTTCTGTAAGAGGATCTTTGCAACATAACTTGTTTATATCTTTTTATTTTCACTAATTGCTAGAAAGTATATGATTATGATATGAAGTTCTCTTCTTGCTAGAACTGGGACCATGGAAGGTTGTTCTCGTTAGAAGAACAAATAGATCACAAGGTAACTATCTACTCACTTTGTTAGAGCAAAATTTTGGCCTCGTAAAAGTGACCAGTGTTTTGTTGGGATTTGTAAATTTTTAAATAAAGAAAAACCTGTACCATAAAGATGAACAATCAGATTTTAGTCATTGCTTTTGTGAAATTCTTGGATACTTGTTAATTTATCTGTGTGAGTTTGAACAGTACACTAATTTTTTTTGCTAAATAGACAGTACACTAATTTGGTAACATAATTTAGACACAATCCAATTTACTGATTTTTTTCCTTGAAAAAGTGATCAAATCAAATTGGTCTGTTGTAATAGAGCACATAAGAAGTTAGATTGATCTTATCACTTTGTAATAACTGGATGAATTTGTATTTTAAACTCGTTATTTTCTTTGTGCTATCAAGATTCCTTTTCTTCTAGGAACCAAACTTCAACGTCCAGATTCAACCTCTATTTTCCCTTTATTATATATTAAGAACACTTTAGCTACTGCATTTGACTATAATTTGCTCAGTCTCATGATATTTCCAGATGGATTTCATCAAGCAAGAGCTAGAAAATATTCAAGTTCCTATAATACTGGTAAGTTCATTTTATAATTATAATTTGTCTTTACTTTCAATATGATGCTAGCCTTTCGGAAGTGCCATGTTACTGAACGGTTCATTTAATATCACAATAGAATCATATATCGAAGTATGGTTTTTATGACATATGATATGAGTTCTAGTTGAATGCTGATGAGCAATGCTGTATTTCTTACACTTTTTGGTTCTTACTAACTAGACACAGGTTTTTTTGGTTATTAAAATTTTTATATTAAGGCAAAGGAACTACCTCATGTACACATGATGTATGCATAAGATAACCTAAATATTATAAGAATGAGAATTACAATCGAAATGAGAGAGAACCAATGAAATCTACAAAAGAATGAGTATCACCAAGACCCAAAACTCGAGATCAGTCAAACAATGAGCTAGTAGAAGATGACTTAAATTCTAGATTCCATACAGAAGAAAAGTGTTTAATTACTTCACCAGTTCCTTTGTCCAGATAAATGATCAACTACACTCCTTGACATAACCCACTGAACCCCAAATGCCGAGAAGACATAGTCCATAATGCATATGTAATGTCACAATGTGTAGAGAACCTAAATCTAATGACAATGGAATATAAAAGTGATTGAGAAAGAGAATGGAAGAATGGAGACTAGAGTTTTTCACGTGGTTCGGCTATGTGAGCCTACGTCCACAGGATGTAGTCAAAGGGCTACATCTTTATTATATTCTCTCTTTGATATTTTTGGATGATTACAATGTGTTGTGAGGTATCCTATTTATACATAAAACTGCTAACACAACTCTCCTATCTAACCTATGTGAGATTCCTTAACACAATGTAATAAAAAATTATCTATAGTCTGATCACCACTTCTCCTACACATGCAACACCCATCTTACTAGAGTGATTCCTCTATTCATGAGATTATAACAAGACAGAATTCTTACTTTAGTTCCTCGGTTACAAATTTGCCTTTCATATGTATTTGTTAGTAATACGTAGGGCCCTTAGGGGCAGGGCCGGCCCAATTATTTTGGGGGCCTCAAGCAAATCTCAAAATGAGGTTTTTTTTTTATTTTATTTTTTTTAATATAAGTAATGATTTTTATTTTTGCAATATTTTGAAGTTGTTCCCAACTGCACAAAATGCACACACTAATGCTCAACAATGATGGGTAAATTATTCTTCTCAAAGGTCATAACTTCATCTACATATCAAATTTCACTTGACTTCAGGCACAAATTTTATTGCATACTTATATATATATATATATATAAGATAAAATGTCTTTTATCACAAACATATTTATCAAAGAATTATCTTTTTTTTTTTTTATTAGATGGATTTTTATTGAAACAGAAAGATAAAATTTGAGAAGAGAAAGAAACCCATTTAAAAAACTTACAGGAGAGAGAGAAAGAGAGAGAAGGGTAGCACCTATTAGTCTATTACATAGAAGAGTGAGAAAAAAAGATTGGACCCTGGAGAAAAGGAGAGAGGGGCCTTAGAGAGCGAGAATTGCTAGGAAGAGGAGATAAAATATATATATATATATATATATATATAGAAATTGGGGTCTTTCACAATCTCTCTTTGACCAAATAAAATAAAATAAAATAAAATAGACATGGTCAAAACAAAAATAGAATTGTTGGGAATTGTAAAACAAAGAAAGAAAGGGAACACGTTAGGGGGATTTTGACCATTTAAGAACATACCTGATACTGTATTTGAAGTAGTTATTCGAATTCCTTATATATATATATATATTACCTACTTAAAAATAAAATGGAGGCCTTACTCTGGGTTGGAGCCTCAAGCAATGGCTTATCTTGCTTAAAGGTAGGGCCGGGCATGCTTAGGGGGGAGGGGGAAGAAAGAAAGAAAATTTAGTACAAAACATTTGGATGCTTTTATCTGAAGGTGTTTCGGAAGACTGGATGTCTGATGCTTGTTGAAAATGGTCTCTTTCCTCTAGCCACTTTTGTGTGTGCATGCTCGCTTGCCATTCAAGAGGGATTTGTGTGTACTTATTGGTCATCCATTCTATATAATAAAAATAAATAAAAAAATCGCATGTATTATTTTTTATTATTATTTACTAATAATAAATCAATGAAGTCATTCATTTTATTTAAGAAGGTTTAATATTGTCTCACACCACATACCAAGGTTGAATATTGTCTCAACTTAATCTCAACCTTTGAAATCAATTACATGATGCAATAGAATTGCACCAAATTAATCTCAATCCCTACGAAACAGCGCTAACACCTTTCCGTAGCACACAAAGCAAAAATACATGTTCTCGTGGTTGCCATAGTGGCCACATTTTTTGTTGGCTCAATTCTAGTCCCTTCTCTGCCTTCTCTGCTCGTTCTGTTCAAAACCCATATAAAGAAAAATTAGCTCTATGAAAATTTTGAGAATTTCTGGAGAACTTCAACGCTGTGGTGTGCGTGGACTTTGATGTCGATTTTATATATGATTTCAATTGGGTTTTGTTGGTCTTAAGGACTATAATCCTTATATTAAAGAGAGAGAGAGAGAGAGAGAGAGAGAGAGAGAGAGA
>BKZX01025052.1:3094-14800 GCA_014362285.1 Fagus crenata | reverse complement strand
TTTTGGAGAGCGAAACCGGTGGTTGAAAGTGCGGCTACACCTGCGTTGGAGAGAATGCCTGGCCATACTGTGTACTTGCACTTGTTTACAACTGTGAAAGTCGTTGAAAGTACTCCTGTAATTGAAAAAATAAAGTTAAAATTCGTTAAATCATAAATTATACATGAGTTTTGTTTTCGTCTGTAAACTTTGAAAAAATTCACTTTTATAGATGAATTTCATCACTTTTTAGTTACCTGGTGGTGCTGTTGATAATAAAAGTGTTAATAGGGACAACAATAATGCTGTTAGTTGAGCCATTCAAGTTGAATGAGTATAACAAGAAGAATATGAGAAAGAAAGAAAGAAGAAGTTGGGGATTAGTGTTAAAAGGATAGACTCTGAAATGCAGAGAATTTATAGAGAAAAAATATGGTAGGTTTTGATAAGTGAGAATATTTATTAAAGGAAGGAAACTACGTAGAACCAACAAAGATTAGAATTGATGGAAAAAGTTTAGGCCCAACAAAGATTAGAATTGATGGAAAAAGATGGAAAAAGTTTAGGACCAACAATGATTAGAATTGATGGAAAAAGTTTAGGACCAACAGATATTAGAATTGATGGAAAAAGTTTAGGACCTACAAAGATTAGAATTGATGGAAAAAGTTTAGGACCAACTGATATTAGAATTGATGGAAAAAGTTTAGGAACAACAAATATTAGAATTGATGGAAAAAGTAGGACCAACAAAGATTAGGATTGATGGAAAAACTTTAGGAACAACAAAGATTAGAATTGATGGAAAAAGTTTAGGAACAACAGATATTAGAATTGATGGAAAAAGTAGGACCAACAAAGATTAGAATTGATGGAAAAAGTTTATGACCAATAGATATTAGAATTGATGGAAAAAGTTTAGGAACAACAAAGATTAGAATTGATGGAAAAAGTAGGACCAACAAAGATTAGAATTGGTGGTGGAGGGGTGGAAAACTATTCGGAAAACATTACTTCAAGAACTAACACTATCTGTTCGGATTATTGCCGAACAGTAGGTATATTATAAATTTGTTCGGTTCCTTTTAATGTATATATGAAAAGTCTAAACTAGTAATAAGACATAGAGGGTTATTCCAGAATACTTCATTAAATGCAAGTTAAATATCAAGCTAATGTTAGGATTATTAAAATAAAGTGGGTAGAAAACGATGCAAATGAGTTGTAAACAGCATGCATTAATGGCATGCAGAAAAAGAAGAAGGAGGAGGATAAGAGAAAGGAAAAGAAATATCTTTAGTAAAAAAAAGGTATAAATAGTTTTAAAAAAGGAAAGGAAGGGGTTCCTCTGATTACACTATTTTTCTGAGAGAAAAGCTTTGAGCAATATTTTCAGTTTGTGTACATTCTTTTGATTATGGGATTACTAACAAAATCATCGAAGAGTTATAGGTCACCCCTCATTGAGTTGACCAAGGCCATCTGAGTGTTTATGTACTTGTCTTCTTTCTTTGCAGGTTCCACACGTTCCAAGTTGTTCAGACATTATTATATTATAGTTCGGGTTTGTTCAGCTTTCATTTCTAGTTATATTTCATTAGTGTTAACCAGTCTTTCCGTTATTAATAAAAAAAAATCCCACTTACAGATGGAAAAAGTATGGTAGGTGGTTTCGCATTGGTTGTTGATAAATTATTTAATAAAATAAACCGTGCAGCACATACGTATTGTAGGGAGGAAAGGACAGATGACCATTTTGAAAATAAAGGCAATGAAAACAAAAAAAAAAAAAATGCTGAAAGAGAAGAGGAGAAACGAAACGATTGACATACTAATTGTTACCGTCTTGATTTTTTTCCAATTTCGTCTTATTCCACACTCAATTTCGTCTTTTATCATGTGATTGATGTCATTGGAATTTGAAAATTAGTGTGGGACACACCACAATACAATGTTGTAAAGTTGATTGGTTGGTGGAGATAAAGTTCAATCATCAGCAAATTTTTCACCACGCGAAATCCCTACCAATTGATCTTCATTTTTCATTTTCATTACCACAATAGAGGGATAAGCCTAATAAGACAAACTTTCTTCTTGGTTGAACACCTCCTCCTTTGGGTTTTTTCAAACTCAACACAGATGGTTCAGCACAAGGAAATCCAGGTGTGCAGGAGGCCTAATTCGAGATAGTGCTGGTAGTTAGATTAAGGTTTTTCGCATTCAATTGGATTCACTACTTCACTAGCAGCGGAACTTTAGGGCCTTAGGGATGGTCTTAAACTTGCACGTATCCTACATATTGGCAAACTTATCATTGAGATAGATGCAAAAGTTGTTGTTGATCTTATTTCCGTTGAAAATGTTGCAACTCAAGACACTCACCCTTATAGTGCTTTGATATTTGATTACAGGTGCCTAATGCATTCTTTTGAGGAGGCTCACCTCCGACATGTACATCGCGAATGTAATTTTAGCGCGGATCTTTTGTCCAAAGCAAGAAATTTTTCTTTGGATGTATTTTCAGAATTTGTTTCTCCCCCTCCTTTTGTTGTAAACCAATTATTGACAGATATTTGGGATGTTTTGTACCCAAGACTCTTGTAATCCTCTTTATTTTAATGCATATTTCCTTTTCACCCAAAAAAAAAAAAAGGAAGATAGGACACTTGAAATTTTAATGCATATTTCCTTTTCACTTGTTGCTCAAGCGTAGTCGTTCTCAAAGGGCCTTGACCTTCGTCTTGATTCCAATAAGTGATTATCACATCCCAAATGCCTTTATGATGTCTTTAACATTATATTATTCACTCATTTTCATTAAACCTGATAAAGAAAGGCCCCAATGAAGTAACCTATTTGAATCCATAATTTCATCATGGTCCATACATTTTCAACCAACCTATGCTAGTGGTCTAATGTAATGACATAGCTATAAAACAACTTATATATTTCTTTGTTGGAAATATGACATGGCTATGAAATTACAAATGTGAAAATGTGAAAAGTAATTAAGCACTTAATCTGTCTTTGGCATAAGAGGTGATAATTGGCTTCGTATATTGACCTCCATTCTAGTCAATTTTAAGACTTTTAGAACATGTAAAATGCTTGTGTAGTTGAATATAAGAAAAAGTAGAAAAGAAATATAGATTAGACTCAAGAAAAAAAGAGAAGTGATATTATGCTCTGATCACCCATTTACATTCTGACCATAACCAAGTACCCAAATAGAAAAACAATACGTATGTTTTTTCCTTGATTTGCACTGGCTCCCACAACTTATTCATGTTCAAATCAGGACCAAGGCTAAATCCAAGACGAGCCTTCATTTATAGTATGGCCCCTCCATCATATGTTCATGTGAATCATCTTCTATTTATTGAGCACTAATGATGAATAAAGTTTACTTCTCAAAGAAAAAAAAGGTGGAGACCAGTGAATACATGGCTCTTTGGAGATTTGTTTCAATTAATGAAATGGTCAAAGAAAAAGAAGACTTAAACTTCAAAACTCGTGAACTTCCATCACAAGTCAATTCAATTAATTAACAAATCTCAAACCATGTAGAATGTAATAACACTGGATTTTATACCACTCTGCATTTAAAATATTAATACAAGTTAACTATCAGAATCAACACAATGAACCCTGGCCATGCAAATTAGACCTCAAAAACTAAATACTACTTGCAAGGAGTTCTACATCAAATGCAAAATCAGCCCAACACTAAGAATTACATATGACCTTTCAAAATCTATTACAGTAACATAGTATATTAACCAACAAAAACAACATGGGTTGAATAATGAGCATCCAAGCATGGAAAAAAACCAATTCAGAATGCAACAAACAACTAAAAAATGTGTTGCTCAACTATGTCTACATAATTTGAAATTTTTTTTTTAGTAAATCTGACTTACCAGGTAGTATAATTTACATTGTAATTTGTATTGCAAAAAACTTTTTATCTTATCCTTAACTTCAGTCTATTTTATTGCAAAATTGAATCACTAAAAATCACTTAACTTTTTCATTAAAAGAAGAGAGTAAAGTTCTAATTTATTTGAAAGAGGTGAACTGGGTACGACCTTGTTTAGGTGAACATTTATTCCAAATCTTCAAGTTTAAGCCAAGAAATGGCATCGTACCTTAAATTACAGCTGTAGGTGATTTATAACTAAATCCCAATATTCTTGATGGTCTACTCTCTCTTTAGAAATCCTTTTTTTCTTCTTCTTTCTTTTTTCTTTTTTTGAGTTAAAAGATAGAAATTATATTACTGAAGAAAAATTACAATGAAATAAATAGTAACATAAGCTAGGGACCGAAGTCCATAGATGACTATAATTCAAGCAGATCCTACATCTGAAGGCTAAGATCAGGTGAGGCAGTTGTGGCCTAAGACTATAATTCAAGGAGATCCTACATAAGAAGGCTACTCTCTCCTTTAGAAATCATTCTTGATCACGACAAAAAAATTATGTCATGAAGCAAAGAGAAAAATTGAATGAATTTCATTGCTCCTGTATGGATGTATTAGAAGAGAAGAGAGAATGCAGTAAGCATTGAAAATTTAGAAGCTTACGTGGAGGGTAAAAATAAGTGGAATAAAAAGCTTCCGTCTCTCGTTGGGGTTTGGCCATTCCATAACAAGTTGCATTGTATCTTAAAGAGTGACGCTGCAATTAGACAAAGATAGGGTTTAGGTAATTTATATCTGTCAAAATTTATGTAGTAATTGATTAGAAGAGTAAGAAACCAATTCAGAAAATAACACGAACATGTGGGAGTAAAAAATGACCATGTGCTACAAAAATAAAATTTTTACCAATTCTTCAGAATTAAAAAAAATTGAATGAGTACGTAAAACAAAATTAGGAAAAAATTTGTAAAACATGAATACAAAGAAGTAGCATAGCATTTGAAAATTCGAAAAGTGAGAAAATTACAATAAACACCACATCTTTAAGTTAGAGCTTTCTCATCCCTGAAAAATCCATCTCATATCCGGCAAACCCAACTCCAACCATCTAGAGCCCCAAAGGATCACATCATTTGCAACCCATCAAAAGAAAATCGATCATAAACCATTTTAAAAAAAAATGCACCGTAAAAACAAATGAAGATCGGGGGGAAAAAAATCACTCGGGAAGGACTTTGAGATTTTGCCAATAATCTGGTGCCTTTTGCGGAGGTGGAGAGAGAGCAAATAATATTATCATCAATGGTAGAGTGCTTTATGAAGAGAGAAGCTCAGATAAATGAGGGACAAAGAGGGGAAGCTGTCTTGTGTTGATACGATGTTGTTTTGGAAGGGCTCACGCGTGCAAACTTACTTCACCTAGTCTCCCAGTCATTAAAAGTCATTTAATGCATTAATGTAATTCTATTTTCACCTATTGTGGACTGGATTAAGCTCATTCTTAAGCCTAACCCCACATTGGGTATCCCGAAGTCAGAAGAGAGGAACTTTTCCCTTTATGCTGCTATCTTGTGTGATGTTATTTGGAGAAGTAGAAATGAAATTTTACAAAGCCAGGAACCAATAGACCCCAGGAAGATTGCAGATTCTATCCGGCAAGTCTATCTCCTCCATTGCAATGCTTGGGAATATAAGGTATTTGATAGAGGAAGAACAATGTGCTGGTCACCTCCCTTCCCTCCAAATGTTAAACTGAACTTTGATGCAGCAATTGGCGATGAGGGTGCAGGTCTTGCTGTTGTTTGTAAAGACCACAAGGCAAAAGTTTTATTTGTTTGGACTGATCTGATTGATTCTACTAACCCCCTTCTAGCAGAGGCAAGCGCTGCCCATCTTGCTGTTCGTAAAATTCATGAAGCGGGATTTTCATCAATAATTTTTTGGAGGGAGATTCACTACTTGTCATCCAAGCCATTCAAAGCATCCCTAATGCCCAGCTTTGGGCTATTGACAATGTCATTTTTTATATTAAATCTATCCTTGCTAATTTCTCTTTTTGGTTAGCCTCCCATGTTTATAGGGAGTTGAACACTACAGCCCATTTTGTAGCTAGATGGGCTTTAAATTGTAAATGCTTAAGAACCTTCCCAATCTCCTCCATTCATGCTTTTGTGTTGGAAGAATGGATTGAAGGGGTAGGTTCCTAGCTCTTTTTGTTGTCTGGTTTCTGCTCTTGCTGCTATATTACATGTTTACTTATAAAAAAAAAAAAAATCTATTTTCACCTAGGTTAATGTAAATATTGTAATAAGGGGAAAAAATGTTAACTGAAAGAGAAATGTCAACATATTTAGAAAGAAAGTTCTACCATTCAAATATTTTACTCTGAAAAATATGTCAATTGAAAGGAAATTTTTTAAAATTAATGAAGCATTTAAAGGGACTGATAGTGGATATTTAAAAGAATATTTATTATTGACACATAAGTGATCCCAAAAATTAACATGTACAAATCATATTTTGCCATGTGGTGTTGTCTATTCAAATAATTCGAAATAAATATCATATTTAAAACACGTGTCAAATGTATATGAGATGTTCAAATCGCTGCTTGCCATGTAGCGTTGTAAGTCCACATCATTTTCCCATATGTCAAGTAGAAGGTATTGCCATACATACCACATAGCAGAGATATGACAATATCTTCTGCTTTAATTTATATATAGATATAAATTTACATGTGAACAAGAGGATTTTTATTTGTGAACGAAAGAGAGAAAGAGAGAGAAAAAAAAAAAAAAAAAAAAAGGGACAAAGAAGAAGAAAAAAAAAAACATGAACATGGAATTGTGATCCTTTTAATTTTTGAATTTTAGCAAATCAGTAGATTACTCTTTTAACCTTCAATTTTTATTTTAAATCCAAATTAATAGATCTAAAATATGGGGTTATTTTAGTTCGTACACTACTAAAGTGGACAATTCTCTATATAGAGATGTGATTATTATAGCCTTATTTCTAAGACACATTATTATTTGAAATCATTAATTAAATTGGGAAAATTGGAAGATGTGAGGGTTTTTTTTGTCAGTACATTAAAGTGGACATGAGGAGATGAATCCTCTTAATAGTAATAGATAAAAGACTATTTTTACTTGACTATTTGACTCACTTACCATTCACAATTTCAGTTTCACACTTTTTAGTCTCAGTCTACGCGAGAGAGAGAAAGAAAGAAAAAGAAAGAGAGAGTACCATTCACCAGTTAGAGGTGGTGCGTGGCGGTTCAGACAGATGCAGAGTCGAGTGGCGCCGCAATGGATACACGATCCATGGCTCTGGGTGGGGTGATACTGATTGGGATTTTTTTGTTGCTTGGGTTTTGAGATTTGTTTTGTTTAGCAATTTTTTTTTGGGTTTTGTTTGGTTGCCGGCTATGTGATGAGCATATTAGGAAAAAAAAAAATTTGGGTTTTATGAGCTTTTTGTAATTTTATTTGGGTGATGGGGGCTAAGTATATATATCTTAAGCCTAACTTTTTAATTTCTATGTATATACCCTTTTTTTTTCTTTTTTTCTTTTTTTTTTAAGTCTAATGGGGGCAACGGCGCCTGCCCATCTCAACATAGGTCCGTCTCTAGCCTTTGTGTAACTCCTCTTATTCACACATTTTATTTTTACAAAAATAAACATATATTTATCAATACGAACACAACATATACCACAAAATATACAAATTTTATCAAAATCAACACTGGTCCGTGGCGGGACCTAAGTGTTCCCCCTAAGATGGTTTTTCCATTCATCTCCATTAACCCTTCACAAAAGCAAAAACTTTGTCATCATCTCCATTAAACCCTCCACTTAGGCAGTTCTCATCTCTTGGAAATTTCCCATCTCTCTCTCAAACACCTTCTCTTTATATATATATATATATATATATATCAATTCTCACCCAAATTTCATACCAAAATTTCAACATAGAAAACACCTCCTTTTTTTCTCATCTTTTGTATTGTCAAATTTCTAGAGAGAAAGAGAGAGAAAAGGTAAAGTAAAGAGAGAGAAAATAAAAAAAAAAGAATTAAAGTAAATAACTAAATTGAATTTTTTTTTTTTTTTTTTTTGTGGAAAAAACCAAAATATGATAATAGAAAATGAAATGAAATATTAAATATTTTTTTAATGACGTAGCTCAAAACGAATTAGTTTTACTCAATTAAAACTACGTCGTTTTGAGCTGAGTTGGCATTTAACGTTCAAGGGGTAAATTTTTTTAGACGGAAGGGGTAAAATCTAAATGTAACCAAACTAAGAGGGAGCGGATCAAAACTTTCAAACATTAGGAAACAAAATCAAAACTGGCCAAACTTAAAGGGTGTATAGTGCATTTCAATCTTTTTTTTTTTTTTTAAATCATCCCCCCCCCCCTCCCCATTTCTATATATATATATTTTGAATAAAAAGATTTATTTTAAACAATATCACCACTCATATTTTTTTTTATAACTGTATTATATTGATGTAAAATTGTAAATGATGACTAGAATATCATTTGTTTTCCTTTTTATTACTTTTATACCATATGTAGTTCATTAAGTTAAAGTGTATTTAATGTATATATATATATTTTTTTAAAAAAATAGATAAGTTTATATAAATGACTAATGCATTATTTTTTCCTCTTATTACTCTTATACCATACATAACTCATTAAATCAGAACATATTTATAATATATGTTCATATAAATTGATAATTCAATTTCTTTAATAGAAACCTTTATAATTTTCTAAAAACATTTTTTTTTTCGCATTTGGAGAAATAGCAATATAAACATTATTTTTTTTCTAGAAGAAATAATAGTTACGGATTTCGTAGTTAAGAGTTAAAAAGATCTTTATTGCATTTATTATCTATGAAAAAAATTATTTTTTTATTTTTGCTACATTTTCCATATATTGACTTGTAGAAGTTTAGGTATGTAAAGTCACATTTCTTATTTAAATTTTTATATGTTTCATAATTTTTAAAACTATTTTTGTATACTCTAATGATGTAATTTTCGAATTATTTAACAAAAAATATTGATCTAAAATGTTTAAAAAATATTAATCATGATTAGTATGATTTAAAAGATAATTTACAACTTATAAATTAATTGGATGAGAAATATTATTTTGAATTATGTAAAGACTAATTAAATATAAATAGTATTGTTATATATGAGAAAATAACATATGTTAAATTATGTTACAGACATACGTTTTATGTGTGTAACAGTTTTCTTTTTTTTTTTGGAATTTTTTTGTGTTACTATATTTATCTTGGCCTCCTTTGAGAAAAATTCCTGGCTACGTCCCTGATGTCATTAATCTAAAAAAAAAAAAAAAAAATTAAATCCATAAATGGTTTTCTTAACAAAATATTCTATTTCTTAAAAAGATTCACTCCCAATTATACAAATTAAGAGAGTGTAATGCAATCACAACCTTAAGGCGGAGTGTCAATTCGTCCATATTTTGGATAGGAAAATGGAATACTTATTTGTTATATTTATACAAACCTCAAGGAGGAATGTTATTTCTTGAAACGTTTAGGGGAGTCTTATTTCATAAAACTTTAAGGGAGATTGGTGTAATTTACCTTAAAAAATAATTATACAAGATTAATACGAAATATGAGATAATATAATATATTAAACTAGGACAAAAGATATTAAACCTCTTGATTTTTAATTTAAGAACTTCTTAAGGGGGAAGAAGTAGAAAAGTCAGGGGGCCTCTCCAATGTAAGAATCATCTTTTGTGTTTGCTCCATGGAATGGATCCAAAAGATATCCTCCTACTGATGTCTGTTTGGTACCAATCGATGTAGTGCAAGTTGTAAAAATGAAGGGGCATTATTGTTATTATTCTAATTTAAACTGTAAATCCTAGTATTCAAGGTGACCGAAATGTGGGGAGTAATTTCTTCTCTAAAGTCAATATGTGAATGCGAACGACAGTACTTGGAAATATTGCTTTCAAGTATATTGAAATTCGATCTCATTAACTTTCACAATAGCATTGTGGCTTAATGTTAAAGTTACACAATATAGAATTCAATTAGTAGCCTTAATCTGATTTAAAGAGGCTATGCTATATTTATAAGTTGTGATTTACAATTGGATACACATGAAAGTGTTGTAGAGATTTACAAGAGATAGCACTTAATCTAGAATACAGATAACTATTGAAGTCTATAACTATATCTAGAATATATATATAAAATCTGTTTGATTATCCTTGATCTCCGTAGCTTTCTGTTGTTTATCAACTTGACTTGATGATATGAAATTATCCTTGACACGCCCCCTCAACCTCAACGGGTAGGAAATCACATTGAGTTTGGACCGAAGTAGAGCAAAGTGAACATAAGATAGAGGTTTGTAAAAATGTGTGCTAGTTGATCTTTGCTAGATAGAAATTGAATATTGAGGCTTTTGTCAGCGACCATGTCACGCACAAAACGGAAGTCAATCTCGACATGCTTGGTACGAGCATGAAAAACAAGATTAGAGGAGAGATAAGTAGCACCTATATTGTCACACCAAAGAACAGGAGCATCCGTAAGAGAGATTCCCAATTTCATCAGTAAAGACTGAAACCATTTGATCTTAGCTGTGCAACATTCAAGGGCGAAGCCAGAAATTTATTTTAGGGTGGGCTGGAATATCAAGTAAGTAAATCTCGACGATACGAAAAAATTTCATTAAATAGAAAGAAAAATACACCTAGTCAGAGGGGGACATAATGAATCTTACCGCTCAATGCATATTCTATACATAAAAAAAAAATAAAATAAAAAATGCAATGCAAATACAATAAATACTACCCTAAATAATTTTTTAATGAAATTTTTTAAATAAAGTGTTTTTCTTATCAGACACGCGCCCCACAAGATCACAAATAATAAAATTATTTATTGCTGACACGCACACATATACCAGTACACCATCCACCCACACCACATTCAAGAATAAAATACTAAAGTCTAAAATATAAAAGTATAAATATAAAAGTAATTAATAGTCTAAAATAAACCAAAGTGACTGACACAGTGACATAGTGTATTGAAACAGTGAAATAAGTAAAACAATAAAAAAGAAGTGCACTGAAACAGTGAAATAAGTACTGAGCAAAAAAAAAAAAAAATGAGCAAAAAAAAAAAACAGTAAAAAAAAAAATTAGGCAAAAAAAAAAAAAAAAAAACTGAGCAAATAAAAGAAACAGTGAAATAAGTACTAAATAAAAAAGAACAGATTGACTAATTGACTAATTGTAGAGAATCTGAGAATTAGAAAATAAGAGAGAGAAAGAAAGAAAAGGAGAACCGGAGAAGAAAGAAAGGAGAGCTGGACTAGCTGGTGGCGTCAGGCACTCAAGCTGCGTGACGGCGTGAGTCACAGAGGCAAAGTCGTAAAGATGAGATGAAACTTGAAAGAGCGAAAGAGATGAAAACAGTCCACAGTGTTTTTTTTTTTTTGATGAAAACAGTGAGTGTTTTTTATTAATTGATTTTGAGTTTTTTTTTTTTTTTTTAATTTGGAATTTTATGTTTAGATGATATTGAAATTGGAATTAATTGGGTTAGGGTTTGATTGGAATAGCTGGGCTTGATTTTATGTTGAGATGATTTTGGGTTTTAAATTGGAATTGTTGGGCTAGTGAATTGGACTGGGCTAGGGTTGGGATTGTAATTGAAATTTAGACTGGATTTGATATAAGACTATTAAAAAAAAAAAAAAAAAAAAGATTTACCTA